>JANHQD010002640.1:12097-38998 GCA_024721195.1 Marasmius sp. AFHP31
GATCAGGTGCATCACAAATCACGCTCCGGTAGGGGAGTACTATCGCAGGTTCCATATTTCGGAATCTGAAGAGTGCAGGTGCGGGCGGGCCCTCGAGACTCGCTTGCATGTGTTATTCCGCTGCCCACAGGCAACACGTACGGGGCCCATCAGATATCTGGGGGACCTTGTTAAATTCCTCGATGCCAACCCAGGAATGTTTGCAATGAGGAACCAGCTCCCTAGAGCTGGAGTGGGATGAGCAACGCTGGCCTGGATCAGGTGCTCAGCAGACCCTTCGGGGTGGCGCGGGACTTGCAGCCGGGCATAGGCCGCGGGTTGTTAAAGGGCTGTAGCGCTAGGGTGTACCAGGTCGGTGGAGCTACCTTATTTGCCCACAGGCGCTCGGCGCAATGGGTTTGTTCTGCCTGCTGGCTTCGGGCGGCGGGCCTATATAACGAAGTGGAGGGGAATTCTAGCATTGTTTTATTATGGGCATGACGCGCATGTATGTAGATAGTGCTGGGCCCGGACTGCGATCGAGCACCGGGATATAAATGGTAGATTCAAAAAAAAAAAAAAAAAAAAAAAAGGAGTTTATGAAGGACAAGCCATATGCCATGCTCATTGGTGCCATCCAGTTTTGCTCAGGTCGCATGTCATCTGGACATCACTCACACAGTCAACATCCTCAGCCGCTTCTTGACCAACCCTGGGAAACCCCACTGGAACGCTCTCTTTCACCTGATCCGGTATTGCGCTTCAAACATACACATAGTAAAAAGCGTAGAATTCTAAGCTATAGAGCACAAAATAGGCTGGCAGGGATCGAAATTGGAGTCCAGTAGTACTCAGTTTGACTGACGGTAGAACCACTTGACTATGGAGGCTCGATAAGTAAGGACTATGAACTGAAGAAGTGACCGATAGTGTAACTACAGCTAACAAAACCTTATTGACCGTTTGAAAGCTGGACTGACAAGCATACAGAGTATAACTAAGGCAAGGACACTACCTAGAAGGACTCATTACTGAAGTTAATAGAGCCGTCGTAAGGACTAAGTTGGAGACCTGATAAGTTAGGGCTACAAGCAGCCTCCAACAGCGGTGAAGTATAAGGCCTAGACATGCACTCAATAATGTCAGCGGGATTAAAGAAACATCCAGATGGGAACTGCTTCAAGAGGAGTAAGGACAGGAATGGTGTTGAAAACTGCATTTACCCAAGCTCTAGAAGCACCAGGGATGAGAGCTGTAGAAACAGAGGGGACTCCAATCTCTGCAATGGCCTGAGCATATGGTCCTATCTGAGCATCAAGTATGTCGCAAAAGGTGGATTCGTCAGTTTGGGGAGCGAGGTATAGGAAGTCTTGTAGAGGATTGAGATGCATAGCAGTGTTGCATAGGAATGGGTCTTCTTGGCTACAAAGAATGTAGAACTGAAGGAACAAGGTGAAATGAGCCTCTAGATTTCCAGTGCAGAGTTTGTTGAGTTGCTTAGCACAATGAGAGAGACCCATTGGTCAGATAATAGCCTTTTCAAAAGGAGGATGAATCTCTTAAGTAGAGATTAGTAGAGGTTTATAGATAGTCTATAAGGACATACCTTCATAGACGGTTCAAAAGCAAGACAGGATATGAGGAGCGTCCATATTATGATAATAGTACTGGACTAAGAAGACTGACAGTTGAAATTTTACACTGGAGGTATGGAGTAAAAGCAAAGGATCTTATCTATGGACTAAGACTTTGACTGACGGGTCTTCATGAGATTGACAGCTCTATATGTTGAGAACCTGTCTAGTACATTGAAGAAGTGGTGTCTACCAGTAAATTGTACAAAGGGCTCTTCAACAGTGGCTATGAAAACCTCGTTACACCAGGCTTTAGAATATTCGGGCAGCTGAGCCATAACTGCACTAAGGAATCCTACTCTCATTATACTATGGGCATACTTCTCGACTAAGGGGGTAATCCTAGTCAGTTCGTTGTAGGACTCTTTGTTGAATCTGGACTCCCAGATACATCGGACCATAGCTATGCACATACCATATGCCTACATCTTATCTATTGTTTCAGATCTATATCTATGATATCTATGTACTTCTTTTATAGTAGTTACAGCCACACCTGTACAGTATATGAGTCCTGCTGTTTCTCTGCAATCCACAGTACTTTTATCCCTCTCACTGTGCCTCTATAAGCTTTACTCCAGGTGAGCCAGTCTGCCTTATGGCTGCCACTGCGTAGGCAGGACCTCTGCCTCAACAGGTTATGGGCCCCGGTGCCCTATCGATGTGCCCTGCAACGGCTGCTCTCTAGGATGTGCACCTTTACTGAGTGCTGCCTATGATGATGTGCTATTGTGGTCGCTGCACTCGATAACCATCATGACTGCTTGATCGCTATTGTGATGGGCAGACTGCTTACATCGGTTCTGGACCTGTGTAGTCGACATCTTGATTGATGCTTGACACAGATGGACTATGTCCTCAACAACAATTGATGGCTGTTGCCTTTGATCGTGCAGTGATCTTTATCATCATTGCCTATGACTATAAACCTATGCTGATCGTTGTTTCATTACTCCAGATCGCAATGTCTCCTGTTATGTCTACCCTCATTCCCACTGTCAAGGTCTTTGATGGTGTCTGCCCTCCCTACCGCAAATGGTCCAAGGGGCTTAGTACCTTTGCCATGATCAACAAGTTCTATAATCACTATGTTGGTAGTGCTCCTGAGCCTGAAAAGCCAGAGAAACCAGTAAAGCCGGAACAACCTCAACCGGCTACCAGATTGGAAGGGGAAGCTACCATCACTGTTCCTGTCCCTGCTACTACTATGCGAGCCTGGGAGAAGGCTGTAAAGCAATGGGAAAAAGATGTTGAAAAGTGGGAGAAGGATATGATTAGGTATGACAAGGAATGGCAACATTGGAACAAGCTTGAGAACAAAGCTTTGGGTTCATTGCGTGCTACCACTACTACTGCTGTTCAGACTGTCTTGGAAGATGATATGACTGCAAGGGGTGCTTGGGACACTATTCAACAGTGTTTTGGGCAACACAATGCAGTCTCCGTCTGGTCGGACTTCAAATCAATCATGGACTTTCGTTTGTCCAGTGGTAACCCTGTCCCCGAAATTGCCAAACTTGAGCTCCTCTTTGATCAACTTCGAGAATCCGACATCGAGTTACCTGATCTTATCAAGGCTATGATCCTACTCTCCATCATTCCTAACTCATGGGCTAGTGTTCGTAAACATGCTATTCAGGAATGTGCCTTACCTGAGCTCACATTTACTGTTGCTCGTGAAATTGTTATTAATCACTACGAAGCATGAAAGCCAGCTCCTCTCGCCACTCGCATCTTTTTTTTTTTTTTTTTTTTTTTTTTTTTTGAATCTACCATTTATATTCCGGTGCCCGATCGCAGTCCGGACCCAGTACTATCTACATACATGCGCGTCACGCCCATATTAAAACAGCACCAGAGTTCCCCTTCCACTACGTTATATAGGCCAGCCGCCCGAAGCCAGCAAGCAGAACGAACCCACTGCGCCAAACACCTGTGGGCAAATAAGGCAGTTCCACCGACCTGGTGCACCCTAGCGCTACAGCCCTTTAACAACCCGCGGCCTATGCCCGGCTGCAAATCCCGCGCCACCTCAGAGGGTCTGCCGAGCACCTAATCCAGGCCAATGTTACTCATCCCACTCCAGCTCTAGGGAGCTGGTTCCTCATCGCGAACACCCCCGGGTTGGCATCGAGGAAGTTAACAAGGTCCCCCAGATATCTGATGGGCCCCATACACGTCGCCTGTGGGCAGCGGAATAACACATGCAAGCGAGTCTCGAGGGCCCGCCCACACCTGCACTCTTCAGATTCCGGAATATGGAATCTGCGATAGTACTCTCCTACTGGAGCGTGATTTGTGATGCACCTGATCACCCTTGATGTAAGGGAGTTGGTGCAACCAATATGTGGAAGCCATGTACCCCCACTGGTGTACTTGGGCCGAAGGGGTTTGCCCATAAGGTCGTTCAGTTCCAAAAACTGTCCGCCCCTGTACTTTGCCTCCTGGAAGCGCGTCACCCATGCGTCCTGGCAAGCGTCCGTAGCCTTCTTACGAAGGTAATCGAGAGATGTCTGTGGTGCGCTTCCCACCCCAATAGGGGGTAGGCCCCGCACAAACAAGTGGGCCGAGTGGTGCACTGACCACTTGGCACTGGAGGGAACCTCGACGAACTTGATCTCCTGATCATCGTCTTCAAGGAGCCACTCATTCAACACCTTGCACACTGCCAGGGAGTGGGCCTGGCCTGAGTGCAGAGACGGATCTACAGCTCTCTCAGCCGCAGCTATGGAATCTGTAAAAACTGTGATGCGCTTGTATGGCTCAGCCCCGGAAGTGACCCGGGGTACCGCAAAGCATATCGCTACAAGCTCCGCACATGGAGCCAAGACACGCCCCGAGGCAAAGTGAGAGCCAAAGACTCTCTCCCCACCTACATAGGCCTCAAATCCGGCCACCGACTGGTGCCGCGCTGAAGGGGGGACGGAGGCATCTGTTGCCACCACAATCCCCTCCGGGTCCCATTTGCACTCCAATAGGAGGCGATTCAGGTAGTCAGAGCGACTTTCCCCTTCAGCCTCTTGATTCGAGGCCTTGGGGGACTTGTCGAAACAAATCCGTTCCAGGAATAAATCCCGAATTCGGTTTCCAGGAGCAGCCAACCCATCAACTAGGTCGAACCACTCTGTAACTTTGAGCATGGTAGCTACCATATCCGGTATAGGGCCCACAATCTTCTTGGCCCGTGGATGAGGCCTAGAAGTCATGGAGAGTGGGTGGCGGTCTGCCCGCTGGGATAGCCCCGATGGGAACAGCGCCCGGAGAGGGTGTGTGCCTGTGAGGGTGGAGCCTCTGAGGGCGGCCCGCTTGGCCATCTTCCGGAGGTGAAGATCGACGGGAATCAGGCTCGCGAGGGCCTCAATCCCGCCTGTGGGGGAGGTACGAAACGCACCGCAAATCCATAATGCAGCTTTGCGCTGCATCGACCGGAGAGACTTCAGTACACCCTTGCACCGAGCCCCATTATAGAACCACATCCGGAAACCATACGTGGCAATAGGAACCACGCATGCCCAGTACAGTAGCCGTTTGTGCGCTGCGGACAGCCCGCGCGTAGAATTCCCAAGCATCCTCATCGCCTGGACAGTGGTGAGGGCCTTGGTGGAGTAGAACCGGACGTGCTCCTGAAATAGGAGTTTCCGGTCAAAATAGAACCCAAGGTATTGCCATATTACCTTAGGCGTCAATGGGGTAGCACCCGTGAACGGCTCATACCCCAAATCAATGGACGGCAGGACCTCGTTCGCCACCCGTGAAAAATGGAAGGCTTCCGTCTTCCCATGTTCCAGGACAAGCCCCACCCCTTGTAAAAGCCTATGGAGCAACCCATAAGCTTCCACCAAGGTCCGGCAGTTGTCGTCGAGTGAGGGGGACTGTGCAAGCACAGTCCCATTGTCCACGTAGGATAGGAGAGTGGTATCAAGACCCTCCCTCCTGGCCCTGACTTCATAGGCCATCATGATAGGCGCAATGTATAGCGCGGACAGGACCGGTGACAGCGCAGAGCCCTGCCCCACTCCTACATCTGCCTCCCGAAGACCTGATTCGAACACGCCCCATTTATATTTGGTGCGCCTCCCTACCAGGTATGATTCAAAGAAGCCCCTCAGCGATGCTGGGAACCCCTGGAACTTGAGGAACTTAAGAAGTGCCTCATGGTTAAGGGAGGGGAAGAACTGCGCAATGTCAAAGGCCACTACGCTCGTCTTCCACTTCCTGTTCTACCCCTCGCGCACAAGGTGGGTGAGATAAGCGCCTGCGTCTTCGGTGGAGCGCTGACGGATCCCCCCGAATTGATTCGGAAGGACAAGGTCATATTTGACCATGTCGAATTGAAGACGATTGGATATCATCTTCTCGATTAATTTGCCCATGGTGTTGAGCAGTACTATAGGCCTAAACGACTTAGGCGTACTGTAAGAGTCCTTCTCTGGCTTCGAAATGACCACCGTGGTAGACTCTTTAAAGTGACCAGGCCAATGGCCCAGCATGATGCACGCGTCAGCAACACGAAGAATAGCCTCCGCACTTGCCTCCTGCCCGCACGCTGATTTTAGCGCCCTCCAAGTAACATGGTCAGGCCCCGGAGACGAGCAGTTCGAACACGGGCGCAGGGCATCCTGCAATTCTAATCCGCTGAACTGGTTCCATTCCCTCTCGGGGAACGGATCTAAGTCTGACAAGAAGGAGAGGTTAGTCTCCCTCCCCGCCGCTGAATTGTAGGTCCCGTGGAGCGCATCCCACAGGTCCTCCAGAGTCGCACATGGGCGGTCTCTATACGAGATAGCCTCCATGGGTGGAAGTTTCCTTTGCTGGATCCAGGACATCAAGTCCCATGGTCTGGCATTGGTGTCAGCAACCTCCCCGATTTTACTATCAAAGAAGACGCGTTTGGCAGCCCGAGTGGCCGCTCTAAAGTCCCCCCACGACTCACGCGAAGGGTCATCCCGGTATGAGCAGAGCGCAATGTCGCACTCCGCTGTCCACCAGGGCTTTGATCTTCCCCCCAACTTTGAGACCTTAGACAACTCGTCCCAAAGATTGGAGATTTGAGTACCGAACGTGGACACCGCAGCATCCAGTTGTTCGACCGTCCCAAGTGGGGCTCCCCCCAGGAGCTCCAATGCCAGGCCGACCCCTACAAAGAAGTCAGCCTCTTCGTCGCTCCCTCTTGGGATCTGACGAGTTTCAATGAGGGGGGCGACCCCCCTCTATTTCTGTGGCTATCGGTACATGATCCGACGGGCCGCGGAGCTCCGGTCTCCTCTGACACAAGGTGCACAGAACCTCGTCCGAAGGGACAAATACTAAATCCAGCACAGAGTCCCGGTTCCCAGGGGGTCCTTGAGTACTTCCACTGATTTCCTTGGGTTGAACATCACAGTCCCTACTTCAGGCCGCCAAACGCGTGTTCTTTGATGGTAAGATCGGGGAGATTGCTGTCACCAATACCAGACCATGGGACTTGATGTCATGGTTCCAGCAGAGGAAACTTCCGCCCATGGAGGCAATCTCTTACAGGGATCGCCCATGTGCAACTCTTGAGGATCTGTGGGACGCACTTCATGGGACCTACAACTCAGCACGGGGAGGGAGACTGATCTATCCTTCCTGTCAGACTTGGATCTGTTCCCAGAAAGGGAGTAAAACCTGTTCAGCGGGCTTGAACTACAGGATGCCTTGCGTCCGTGTTTGAACTGCTCCTCTCCGGGGCCTGACCATATTACTTGGAGGGCACTAAAGTCAGCATGCGGGCAGGGGGCAAGTGTGAGGGCTATCCTTTGCATGGCTGATGCATGCATTGAGCCGGGCCATTGGCCTGGTCATTTCAAGGAGTCTACCATGGTGGTGATCCCGGAGCCAGGGAAGGACTCCTATAGTACGCCTAAGTCGATTAGGACCATAGTACTGCTCAATACCATGGGCAAGCTAACCGAGAAGATGATATCCAACTGTCTTCAATTTGACATGGTCAAATACAACCTTGTCCTCCCAAATCAATTCGGAGGGATCTGCCAGTGCTCCACTGAGGACACAGGCGCCTACCTCACCCATCTCGTCCACAAGGGGTGGAACAAGAAGTGGAAGACAAGCGTGGTGGTCTTTGACATTGCACAGTTCTTCCCCTCTCTTAACCATGAGGCACTTCTTTGGTTTCTCAGGTTCCAGGGGTTCCCAGTGTTGTTGAGGGGCTTCTTTGAATCGTACCTGGTAGGGAGGCGCACCAAATAGAAATGGGGCGCGTTTGAATTGGGCCTTCGAGAGGCGGACGTAGGGACGTAGGGGTGGAGCAAGGCTCAGCATTGTCCCCGGTCCTGTCTGCACTGTACATTGCGCCCATTATGATGGCCTATGAAATTGGCGCGGGACTTGCAGCTGGGCATAGGCCGCAGGTCGCTAAAGGGCCGTAGCGCTAGGGTGTACCACGTCGGTGGAACTGCCCTATCTGCCCACAAGTGCTCTGCACAGTGGGTTCGTTCTGCTTGCTGGCTTCCGGCGGCGGGCCTACATAAAGTAGTGGGTGGGGAACTCTAGCATTGTTTTATTATGGGTGTGACGCACATGTATGTAGATAGTGCTGGGCCCGGACTGCAATCGGGCACCGGGATATAAATGGTAGATTCAAAAAAAAAAGAAAAAAAAAAAAAGATGGCCTATGAAATTCGGGCCAGGAGGGAGGGTCTTGACACCACTCTCCTGTCTTATGTAGATGACGGGACTGTGTTAGCACAGTCCCCCTCACTCGACAATAATTGCTGCACCTTGGTGAAGGCCTGTGGGTTACTCCATGGGCTCTTCCAAGGGGCGGGGCTTGTCTTAGGACACAGGAAGACAGAAGCCTTCTGTTGAGGCAGAGGTCCTGCCTATGCAGTGGCAGCCATAAGGCAGACTGGCTCACCTGGAGTAAAGCTTATAGAGGCACAACGAGAGGGATAAAAGTACTAGAGATTGCAGAGAAACAGCAGGACTTATATACTGTACAGGCGTGGCTGTAACTACTATAAAAGGAGTACATAGATATCATAGATGTAGATCTGAAACAATAGATAAGATGTGGGCATACAGTACGTGCATAGCTATGATCTGATGTATCTGGGAGTCCGGATTAAACACCTTCCACTTCTCTCGGGTGGTGGATGGGGACCTGCTGTCCATTGATTTGGGGTATGAACCATTTACAGATGCTACCCCATTGATGGCCAAGGTGATATAGCGTTACCTGGGATTCTATTTCGACTGGAAACTCTTATTCTAGGAGCACGTCTGGTTTTACTCTACCAAGGCTCTCACTGTCATGATTCCTCCTATTTCCCCCAACAAGCGCCCAAATCCACATTGAGTGCTAAACCATCATCTTGACTCACCTCATTTCACCAAATATCTGACTCAACTCCATGACTCGAACGGGCCGACTCATAATCATCCATCACAACTCAGCGGGCCTATTACCGACTACAACTCACCATCTGTGACTCAGCGGCCCGACTCACACTCCCAGAACCATCCATCCCTGACTCTTCTCCACCGACTCATACGGACACTTGATGACTCATTCTAACCTGTAACCTAGTATAAAAGACTTACCTTGTACAGTACGATTCCTTAGCTTAACCACTTGGTCAATCCATAGTGAACACAGCAGAACAGACTTGATTGAGTGACTTGAGGGGCAACTGCGGTCGCCTTCCTGACACTCACCACCAACCAGGTGATGAGGATGCTTGGGAACTCCACGCATGGGCTTTCTGCAGTGCACAAACGACTAATCTACCTGGCGTGCGTGGTACCTATTGCCACGTACAGTTACCAGATGTGGTTTCATAATGGGACTCGGTGCAAGGGGGTACTGAAGCCCCTTTGGTCAATGCAGCGTAAAGCTGCGTTATGGATTTGTGGTGCATTTCGTACCTCTCCCATGGGGGGGATTGAGGCCCTTGCGGGCCTGATCCCCATCGATCTGCACCTCCGTAAGATGGCCAAGCGGGCCACTCTCAGAGGCTCCACCCTCACAGGCACGCACCCTCTACGGGCGTTGTTCCCATCGGGTTTATTCCAGCAGGCGCACTGCCATTCTCTCTCCATGGCTTCTAGGTCCCATCCACGGGCCTAGAAGATCGTGGGCCCTGTACCAGACATGGTGGCCGCCATGCCTGAAGTTACGGAGTGGTTTGACCTAGTTGACGGGTTAGCTGCTCCTGGAAATCGGATTTGGGATCTTTTCCTGGACCAAATATGTTTTGACAAGTCCCGTAGAGCCTTGGATCAAGAGGCTGAAGGGGAAAGTTGGTCTGATCACCTAGATTGCCTACTTCTGGAGTGTGAACAGGACCCGGAGGGAATTGTGGTGGCAACTGATGCTTCTGTCCCTTCCTCATCACGCCATCAATCAGTGGCCGGATGTGAGGCTTATGATGGCGGAGAGAGGGTCTTTGGCTCTCGCTTTGCCTCAGGGCGTGTCCTAGCTCCATGTGCGGAGCTCGCTGCGATACGCTTTGCGGTGACCCAGGTCACCTCCAGGGCTGAGCCGTACAACAAGCACATTGTTGTTTTCACAGACTCCATAGCTTCAGCTAAACGAGCTGTACGGGGCCCATCAGATACCTGGGGGACCTTGTTAACTTCCTTGACGCCAACCCAGGAGTGTTTGCAATGAGGAGCCAGCTCCCCAGAGCTGGAGTGGGATGAGTAACATTGGCCTGGATCAGGTGCTCGGCAGACCCTCAAGGGTGGCGCGGGACTTGCAGCTGGGCACAGGCCGCGGGTTGTTAAAGGGCTGTAGTGCTAGGGTGTACCAGGTCGGGGGAACTGCCTTACTTGCCCACAAGTGCTCTGTGCAGTGGGTTCGTTCTGCTTGCTGGCTTCGGGCGGTGGGCCTATATAACGTAGTGGAAGGGGAACTCTGGTGCTGTTTTAATATGGGCGTGACGCGCATGTATGTAGATAGTACTGGGTCCAGACTGCGATCGGGTACCGGCATATAAATGGTAGATTCAAAAAAAAAAAAAAAAAAAAAAAAAGCTGAACGAGCTGTAGTTCCATCATTACACTCAGGTCAGGCCCATTCCCTGGCTGTGTGCAAGGCGTTGAATGAGTGGCTTCTCGACCAATGATGACTGAGAGATCAAGTTTGTTGAGGTCCCCTCTAGTGCCAAGTGGTTGGTGCACCACTCAGCCCACCTGTTTGTGAGAGGCTTACCCCCCATAGGGGTCAGAAGTGCACCACAGACATTGCTGGACTACCTCTGCAAGAGGGCCACAGATGCCTGCCAGGACACGTGGGTTACACGCTTCCAGGAGGCAAAGTATAAGGGCAGGCAGTTCTTGGAACTGAATGACCTTAAGGGTAAGTCCCTCCAGCCACGTACACCGGAGGGGGTACTTGGCTCCCGCATATTGGTTGCACCAACTCCCTTACTTCTAGGGTGGTCAGGTATATCACAAACCACGTCCCGGTTTTTTTATTTTTTTTTTTTAATCTACCATTTATATTCCGGTGCTCAATCGCAGTCCAGACCCAGTACTATCTACATACATGCACGTCATGCCCATAATAAAACAGCACTACAGTTCCCCTACCACTACGTTATACAGGCCCACCGCCCGAAGCCAGTGAGCAGAACGAACCCACTGCGCAAAGCACTTGTGGGCGAATAAGGCAGTTCCACCGACCTGGTACACCTTAGCACTACGGCCCTTTAACGACTCGCGGCTTATGCCCGGCTGCAAGTCCTGCGCCACCCATAAGGGTCTGCCAAGCACCTAATCCAGGCCAATGTTACTCATCTCACCCCAGCTCTAGGGAGCTGATTCCTCATTGCAAACACTCCCGGGTTGGCATTGAGGAAGTTAACAAGGTCCCCCAGATATCTGATGGGCCCTGCACGCATTGCTTGTGGGCAACAAAACAGTACGTGCAGGCGCGTCTCTAGAACACGCCCACACCTGCAGTCTTCAGATTCTGGGATATGGAATCTGCGATAGTATTCCCCAACAGGGGCGTGATTTGTGATACACCTGATCACCTTTGACGTAAGGGAGTTGGTGTGATCAATATGCGGAAGCCATGTACCCCCACTGGTCTACTTGGGCTGAAGGGGTTTACCCTTGTATTTGGCCTCCTGGAAGTGCGTTACCCACGCATCCTGGCAAGTGTCTGTGGCCTTCTTACAAAGATAGTCCAGGGATGTTTGTGGTGCGCTGCCCGCCCCAATCAGGGGTAAGCCTCTCACAGACAGGTGGGCCGAGTGGTGCACCAACCACTTGGCACTAGAAGGGACCTCAACGAACTTGATCTCACGATCGTCATTGCCAAGGAGCCACTCATTTAACACCTTACACACAGTCAGCGAGTGGGCCTGGCCTGAGTGTAAAGATGGATCCACAGCTCGTTCCGCTGAAGCTATTGAGTCTGTGAATACAGTGATGCGTTTGTATGGCTCAGCCCCAGAGATAACCCGGGCTACCACAAAATGGATCGCAGCCAGCTCCGCACATGGAGCTAGGACACGCCCCGAGGTGAAGTGAGAGTCAAAGACTCTCTCCCCGCCCGCATAGGCCTCAAATCCAGCCACCGATTGATGACGTGATGAGGAGGGGACGGAGGCATCTGTTGCCACCACAATCCCCTCCGGGTCCCGTTCGCACTCCAATAGGAGGTGGTCTAGGTAGTCGGACCGACTCTCCCCTTCAGCCTCTTGATCTGAGGCTCTGGGGGACTTGTCGAAGCAGATCCGGTCTGGGAATAAGTCCCGAGTCCAGTTTCCAGGAGCGGCCAACCCGTCAGATAGGTCAAACCACTCTGTAACTTCAGGCATGGTAGCCACCATGTCCAGTATAGGGCCCACAATCTTCTTGGCCCGCGGTTGAGGCCTGGAAGTCATGGAGAGAGAATGGCGGTGTGCCGGCTGAGATAAACCCGACGGGAACAACACCCGTAAAGGGTGTGTGCCCAAGAGGGTGGAGCCTCTGAGAGCAGCCCACTTGGCCATCTTTCAGAGGTGAAGATCGATGGGGATCAGGCCCGCAAGGGCCTCAATCCCCCCCGCTATTACGCTTTAAACATACATGTAGTAAAAAGCGTAGATTTTAAGCTATAGAGTACAAAATACACTGGCGGGGATCAAACTTAGAGTCCAATAGTACTCAGTTTGACCGACGGAAGAACCACTTGACTAGGAGAGCTCAACAAGTTAAAAGATATGAACCAGTGAAGTGACCGATGGTTCAAATCAGATTAACCAAATCTTATTGACTGTTCGAGAAACAGGACCAATGAGACTACAGAATCTACTAAGGCGAGGACACTACCTAGAAGGACTCGTTACTAAAGTTAATTGAACCGTTGTAAGGACTGAGTTCGAGACCTGATAAGTTCAGGCTGCCAGTAGTCTCCGACAGCAGTGAAGTATAAGGCCTAGTCATACGCTCAATAGCGTTGGCTGGGTTAAAGAAGAACATCCAGACTGGAACTGCTTCACGAGGAGTAAGCACGGGAATGGTGTTGAAAACAGCATCTACCCAAGCTCTTGGAGCACCAGGGATAACAGCAGTAGAAATGGAGAGGACTCCAATCTCTGCAATGGCCTGAGCATACGGTCCTATCTGAGCGTTGAGTATGTCATGGAAGGTGGATTCGCCGGTTTGGGGAGCGAGATATAGGAAGTCTTGTCGAGGATTGAGACGCATAGCAGTGTTGCATAGGAATGGGTCTTCTTGGCTACAAAGAATGTAGAACCGAAGGAACAAGGCAAAATAAGCCTCTCGATTTCCAGTGCAGAGTTTGTCAAGTTGTTTAGCACAATGAGAGAGACCCATCAGGCGAATAATGACCTTTTCGAAAGGAGGATGGATCTCTTGAGAAGAGATTAGTAGAGGACTATTGATAGTCTATAAAGACACACCTTCATAGATGGTCCGAAAGCAGGACAGGACACGAGGAGCATCCATAGTATGATGAAAGTACTGAATGAAGAAGACCAATGGTTGAAATTTTACGCCAGCGGTATGAAGTAAGAGTAAGAGATCTTATCGATGGACTAAGCTTTTGACTGACGGGTCTTCATGAGATTGAAGGCTTTCTGCGTTAAGAACTAGTCTAGTACATCGAAGAAGTGGTGTCTACCAGTAAAAGGTACAAATGGCTCTTCAACAGCCTCTATGAAAACTTCGTTACACCAGGCTTTAGAATACTCAGGCAGCTGAGCCATAACTGTACTAAGGAATCCTACTCGCATTATACTATGAGTATACTTCTCGACTAAGGGGATAATCCTAGTAAGTTCGTTATAAGACTCTTCAGAAAGAGCGGTTGGTTCGTAGAGAAAAGCCTGAGCAGGATCGCTCTGGGATAAGAAGAAGACGGCCGCCGGGCAAGTGTGTCTGGCCAGGATAAAGTGTTGAAGGAGCAATGCCATGAAACCGTCGGGCGAGATAACAGTAGAACTGAGCGTAGCCAAACGCCAGAGTTGATGATAGGGAAGGTCGCCTGCCATTACTCCGTCAGGGTGAGCAGGGTAGATCTCTATAATTTAGAAGTTAGACTATTAGCCTTTCAGGAACAAGAAGACTGCCAATCATGACGCACCTTTGTAGAACTCCTGAACTAGTTTGGCTACGGGCCGTTGCCTGTCAGGAGCTTTGTCCCAGAAGTGTAGAGTAGTGGTTCCTATTGCCACGTATGGTTTCCAGATGTGGTTCTATAATGGGGCTCGGTGCAAGGGTGTACTGAAGTCTCTCTGGTCGATGCAGTGCAAAGCCGCATTATGGATTTGCGGTGCGTTTCGTACCTCCCCTACAGGCGGGATTGAGGCCCTCGCGGGCCTGATCCCCGTGGATCTTCACCTCCGGAAGATGGCCAAGCGGGCCGCTCTCAGAGGCTCTACCCTCACGGGCACACACCCTCTTCGGGCGCTGTTCCCATCGGGGCTATCCCAACAGGCAGATCGCCACCCACTCTCCATGACTTCCAGGCCTCATCCACGGGCCAAGAAGATTGTGGGCCCTATACCGGATATGGTAGCTACCATGCTCGAAGTTACGGAGTGGTTCGACCTAGTTGATGGGTTGGCTGCTCCTGGAAACCGGATTTGGGATTTATTCCCAGAACGAATTTGTTTCAACAAGTCCCCCAGGGCCTCGGATCAAGAGGCTGAAGGGGAAAGTCGTTCTGATTACCTGAATCGCCTCCTATTGGAGTGCGAATGGGACCCGGAGGGGATCGTGGTGGCAACGGACGCCTCCGTCCCCCATTCAGTGCGGCACCAGTCGGTCACCGGATTTGAGGCCTATGTAGGTGGGGAGAGGGTCTTTGGCTCTCACTTTGCCTCGGGGCGCGTCTTAGCTCCATGTGCGGAGCTGGTAGCAATTTGGTTTGCGGTGTAGTGCCTGCTACTAGCGCTCAGTATTTTAGCTTAATTTTAAGCGATTTATGGAACTTCAGAAGGGATATTATCTGAAGTATATTTAGTATTAGCGTGAGCCCGAACGGCTAGTAAAAGGTTCAGGACTAGCGCGGAAGGATAAGACGATACTAAGTCATCTTACTGCACCCGAAACCTGTAGGGGTCGCTCTGTTCTACAAACTTCAGAACATCGACTAGTCTCTGTGACCAGACCAAGGGAAGGATTGGACAATGACAATGAGCGACCAACGAATAAAAGGAAGGAACGCCACGCGATGTGAATCAGGCAAGAGCCTCATCTGAAGAGCAGATGAAACTGTATGAACTTATGAACTTCCAACGAGGCATGACTAGAAGAAGGCAAAGGCTGGAGAGCTTCAGATTCAATACTAAGGGACTGAAGTACGAGCAGGGTTGAATCTATTTCGTCTAAGTCGAAGAGTATGATCAACTTCGGAACTTGAAGATGAGGACAAATAGAATAGCTACGAAAGTAGTAAAGGAACGAGAAATAGATGTACGAGTCTAGAATGACTTCCAAAGGAAAGATGGTCCTACTCCCACATGTTGTGGACCGCAACTTCGTCCCATCCGAAGTACTCGTCCAGCTCGGAATCATCGCGTTGGTAGTCCCAAACGGATGGAGAATCGGGTCGGTTTAACTCGTCGAGATAGAACTCTTCGTGGAGGACGGGATCGTGGTGGCAGGAAGGACGGGTAACCCAGTGGGCCATGAGAGGGTCGTACTGGAAGAAGGTCAACTGTTTGGGTTCCAACTTCGAGGGAGGAGGGTCGACCATGCAGTGGACAACGGAATCGATCCAGGCGTGGGTGGCTCCAGGGATAAGGGCCGTACGGGAACCTAGGAACCCTACGCGAGCGATTGCCTCTGCAACCATGTCGATAACGTTCTGAGATTCGAGAGGGATGTACTTTCATAGAAGTAGATGGGGGCCTGTCTGAAGTCGAAACAGGCGACGAAACCCCAATAGATGGAGATGTGTCGGCTTAGGAAGAAGTGCTGAAGGAGCACGCCTAACAAGGCCTCCCTTTCGCGGTCGAGAGGAATGCGAGGAATGAGGCTGCGATCGGTCAGCCTGGCGGAATAGTCCTCGTGGTATGGCCAGTGCTTGTACAACTCTGAAACAGATTAGAGTAACTTCAGAAGAAAAGGATGATTAGGACGTACTGTACAGGAGATTGCAGAAGTGATCTTCTATGGTGCGAACGTTGGGCATGAGAAATGATCGATGGAGGCAAGCAAGGAAGACTTGTACTGATCGGTAAACCCAGCATCCTACCTATTTAAGAAGGATTTGAACGGGGAAAGAAGAAGTTCCGAAGGATGGAACTAAGTAGTACCTGCTGAAACCCGAACCAGAACGGCTCCACGGGAGCAGATAAGCTAAGGATTTAGCCTTGAGATTCGATGGCTGAACTTCGGAAGAAAAGGCACGGTCATGTTATGAAGACTTAAAGAAGTACTACGCGTCTAAGTGGAATAAACTAGGCAGTACAGAGTCGTCTAGGTGATCGTACCAAGGAATAACGGATGGAACATCTACTTCTGAATCGGTATAATGCCATGCTTTGTTCTGCTGAAGGCGGTCTAAATAATATAGGTCGCAGACTAGAGGACAGTAGGCTAGCGGTGTACGAGACAACCAGCGACCCATCTGAGGGGTAAATACAAAGAACTGAAGTTCCTCGTAACCCAAGGTTGGAGGAGCAGGAGCTTCGGCGGCAAAGACAACGGCATCGATCCACGCTTGGACGGCTCCAGGAATGAGGGCAGTCTTCATAGAAAGGAACCCAACGCGGGCGATACCTTCGGCGACAGTATTAACGAACTTCCGAGCCGCGAGAGGAAGGTTGGTATGGAAGTGGGCCTCGCAGAAGTATACCTCGTCTTGGTGGTGATCATATCGGACGAGATAGCCCCAGTACAGGGAACGATGTCGACTGAGGAAGAAGTGTTGGAACAGGAGGGCGAACAAAGTTTCGTTCCACTGATCGAATGGAAGGGAGAGGATGAGACGGGGATCACCTACTTTGAAGGTGGAGTCGTCCAGATAAGGATTAACGTCGTAGAATTCTAGAGACGACGTTCAGAAATATCGAAGGCACAGAATATGGGATCACTCACGGAATAGCGCGTTTCTGAAGTGCTCAAATATGTTGTGCAAACTCATACTGAGTTCGGGGCGAAAGTAAGCAAGGTTGGAGGGATACGCCTCTAGCCTCCACTTAGTTCTGAACCGGAAGAACGGAAGATAAAATTTACTTCGGAAGTAGAAGTGGTGCCACAGTATAAGCTGATCAAGGCCCAGTATCCAAGTGATCGAGATATGATCGACGGTCCCTGGAGCTACTACTTCGCCTCTTCGATGGGGCAGAATTTTACCTCTTTGGGCAACTGACCTGCCGAAACATAGAATAAACAGGCAGATATATATTTGGTACGATAGGTAGTTGGACAAGTATATAAGGACGTAGGAATCATGTAGGTTCCTCAGCAAGTACTACCCACATTAGTAGGAAAGTTCGGAACATCTGCCCACACGCATTAGCATTTAAAGCAGCTTTGTATCCTATCTAGAGTATTGCCCGGTTTCTGTAATAAGTTCCGTGAACCATCGAGAAATAGAAAGTCTTTGAATCGCATAGTTGATTGCCCGAATTGTCTAAGTCATATTGTCGTCCTCGTTTTGTTGTCGTATCGTTTGGCCCGTCGAGTGGTCTTGTCGTCCGTCGTTGTCGTATAAGATCCATCGAGAGGTCTAGTTGTATCGCCCGTTGAGAGGTGTTTCGTCCGTCAAAGATCGTGTTTTGAACCGTCGTCTTGTTTCTTTGTCTTTACCTTTTCCCGCCGAATCAACCAGTCTCCAAGTTATAACCAACGGAGTTACCTATTGTTCTGTCTATCTTTAGCAGGATGTAACCTTTGTCAAGCCGACACATTCCTAGCATTCTCCGGACTCGTAGAAGTGTTAGTTGCACCCGCACTTCTGTGTATAAATTATCCCTTCTACTTGCAATGTCCATTACCGTGGGAGAGGTACGAAAAGCACCACATATCCATAATGCAGCTTTTTGCTGCATCGATCAAAGGGACTTCAGTACACCCTTGCACCGAGCCCCATTACAAAACCACATCCGGTATCCATACGTGGCATAGGCACCACGCATGCCCGATAGAGTAGCCGTTTATGCGCTGCAGATAGCCCACGCGTAGAATTCCCAAGCATCCTCATTGCCTGAATGGTGGTGAGAGCCTTGGTGGAATAGAACCGGACATGCTCCTGGAATAGGAGTTTCCGGTCGAAATAGAACCCCAGGTAACGCCATATAACCTTAGGAGTCAGTGTGGTAGCACCTGTAAATGGTTCATAACCCCAATCAATGGACGGCAGAACCTCGTCCGCCACCCGAGAGGAGTGGAAGGCTTCCGTCTTCCCATGTTCCAGGACAAGCCCTGCCCCTCAGAAGAGCCCATGAAGCATCCCATAAGCTTTCACCAAGGTCCAGCAGTTATTGTCGAGTGAGGGGGACTGTGCAAGCACAGTCCCATCATCCAAATGAGACAGGAGAGTGGTGTCAAGACCCCCCCTCCTGGCCCAAGTTTCATAGGCCATCATAATAGGCGCAATGTATAGTGCAGTTAGGACCAAGGACAGCGCTGAGCCTCACCTCCGGAAGATGTCCAAGCGGGCCGCTCTCATAGGCTCCACCCTCACGGGCACACACCCTCTCCGGGCGTTGTTCCCACCGGGGTTATCTCAGCGGGCGGACCGCCACCCTCTCTCCATGACTTCTAGGCCTCATCCACGGGCCAAGAAGATTGTAGGCCCTATACTGGATATGGTAGCTACCATGCCCGAAGTTACGGAGTGGTTCGACCTATCTGATGGGTTGGCCGCTCCTGGAAACTGGATTCGGGATTTATTCGCGGGCCGGATCTGTTTCGACAATCCCCCAGGGCCTCGGACCAAGAGGCTGAAGGGGAAAGTCGCTCTGATTACCTGGACCGCCTCCTATCAGGGTGCGAATGGGACCCAGAGGGGATTGTGGTGGCAACAGATGCCTCCGTCCCCCCTTCAACACGGCACCAGTCGGTGGCCGGGTTTGAGGCCTATGTGGGTGGAGAGAGGGTCTTTGGCTCTCGCTTTGCCTCGGGGCGAGTTTTAGCTCCATGTGCGGAGCTTGTGGCGATACGGTTTGCGGGAACCCGGGTCACTTCCGGGGCCGAGCCGTACAAGCGCATCACAGTTTTCACAGACTCCATAGCTGCGGCTGAGAGGGCTGTGGACCCGTCTTTGTACTCAGGCCAGGCTCATTCGTTGGCGGTGTGCAAGGCGTTGAATGAGTGGCTTCTTGAAGAAGATGATCGTGAGATCAAGTTCGTTGAGGTCCCCTCCAGTGCCAAGTGGTCGGTGCACCACTCGGCCCACCTGTTTGTGTGAGGCCTGCCCCCTGTTGGCGCGGGCAGCGCACCACAGACATCCCTTGATTACCTCCGCAAGAAGGCCACAAACGCTTGCCAGGACGCGTGGGTGATGTGCTGCCAGGAGGCAAAGTACAAAGGCAGACAGTTCCTGGAACTGAACGACCTTAAGGGTAAACCCCTTCAGCCCAAGTACACCAGCGGGGGTACATGGCTTCCAAATATTGGTCGCACCAACTCCCTCACATCGAGGGTGATCAGGTGCATCACGAATCACGCCCCTGTTGGGGAGTACTATCGCAGGTTCCATATCCCGGAATCTGAGGATTGCAGATGTGGGCAGGCCCTAGAGACGCGCCTACATGTGTTGTTTCGTTGCCCACAAGCAGCACGCTCGGGGCCCATCAGATATCTGGGGGACCTTGTTAATTTCCTCGATGCCAACCCGGGGGTGTCCGCGATGAGGAACCAGCTCCCTAGAGCTGGGGTGGGATGAGCAACATTGGCCTGGATTAGGTGCTCGGCAGACCCCTCAGGGTGGCGCAGGACTTGTAGCCGGGCATAGGCCGCGGGTTGTTAAAGGGCTGTAGCGCTAGGGTGCACCAGGTCGGTGGAACTGCCTTATTCGCCCACAGGCGCTCGGCGCAGTGAGTTCGTTCTGCTTGCTGGTGTCGGGCGGTGGGCCTATGTAACGTAGTGGAAGGTGAACTCTGGTGCTGTTTTAATATGGGTGTGACGCGCATGTATGTAGATAGTGCTGGGTCCGGACTGCGATCGGGCACCCGAATAGAAATGGTAGATTCAAAAAAAAAAAAAAAAGACAGCGCTGAGCCTTGCCCCACTCCTATATCCGCCTCACAAAGACCCAATTCGAACATGCCCCATTTATATTTGGTGTGCCGACCTACCAGGTACGATTCAAAGAAGCCCCTCAGCGATGCTAAGAACCCCTGGAACTCAAGGAACCTAAGAAGTGCCTCATGGTGTTTAAGGGAGGGGAAGAACTGCGTGATGTCAAAGGCCACCACGCTCGTCTTCCACTTTCTGTTCCACCCCCTGCGGACGAGATGGGTAAGATAGGCGCCTGCGTCCTCAGTGGAACATTGGCGGATCCCCCCGAATTGACTCGGAAGGACAAGGTTGTATTTGACCATGTCAAATTGAAGACTTACCCATGGTATTGAGCAGTACCATAGGCCTAAACGGCTTAGGCGTACTATAAGAGTCCTTCCCTGGCTTCGGGATAACCACCGTGGTCGACTCTTTAAAATGACCAGGCCAATGGCCCAGCTCAATGCACGCATCGGCCACGCAAAGGATAGCCTTTGCGCTTGCCTCCTGCCCACACGCTGACTTTAGCGCCCTCCAAGTAATATGGTCAGGCCCAGGGAAGAGCAGTTTGAACACGGATGTAGCGCGTCCTGTAGTTCTAGCCTGCTGAACTGGTTCCATTCCCTTTCGGGGAACGGATCTAAGTCTGACAAGAAGGAAAGGTCAGTCTCCCCCCCCGCCGCTGAGTTGTAGGTCCCGTGAAGTGCATCCCACAGATCCTCAAGAGTTGCACATGGGTGATCCCTATACGAGATTGCCTCCATAGGCGGAAGTCTCCTCTGCTGGATCCAGAACATCAACTCCCATGGCCTGGCATTGGTGACAGCAATCTCCCCGATTTTACCATCAAAGAAAACGCGTTTGGCAGCCCAAGTGGCCGCCCTGAAGTCCCCCACAACTCCCGCGAGGGATCATCCCTGTATGAGCAGAGCACTCTGTCGCACTCCACTGTCCACCAGGGCTTTGATCTTCCCCCCAACTTTGAGACCTCAGACAACTCGCCCCAGAGATTGGATATTTGATTACCGAACGTGGACACTGCAACGTCCAGTTGCTCGACTGTCCCAAGCGGGGCTCCCCAAAGGAGCTCCAATGCTAGGCCGACCCCCACAAAGAAGTCAGCCTCTTCGTCACTCCCTCTCGGGATCTGACGAGTTTCAATGAGGGGGGGGGCAACCCCCCTCCATTTCCGTGGCTATCGGTATGTGATCCAACGGGCCGCAGAGTTCCAGTCTCCTCTGACATGGGGTACACAGGACCTCGTCCGAGGGGACAAATACTAAATCCAGCACAGAGTCCCGATTACCGGGGGTGCGCGAGATGTAAGTCGGGCCTGGGTTTGCAACTCCCAGGTACTCTAGTCCAAGGGTGGCCACCAGAGCAGTCAATTGTCTGGCCCGCCCCTGCGACCCTGTTCCTGGGTCCCATGTGGGCGAGTGACAGTTAAAATCCCCTCCCATGTAAGAGAGTTCCGGGATCTGGTTAGATGCACCCGTCAGGAGGCGGATAGCAGTGCCCTCAGAATCTGAGTAGATATTCGCAAGGTGAAGGTCTCGTCCCCCCCCATGGAGTGTAAGCAGGAGGACATCCCTGTGGCCAAGGATATCCGGCCTGTTAGATGGACGCCAGCCACTCATAAGCTTCGAGACGTATATGGCGACACGTGGTCGTTGATCATCCTGAGTGCGGTGGTGAACCATGCAGTCCCACTCAGGGTGTAGCAGCATACCTATCACCGGGTCCCCTTCTGGGTCCCTCACCAATGGTGCGCGTCTAATCATGCTCCAGGGGGGCTCCTGGATGAATAACAAGTTGAATCGTCCATTCAACTCCTCCAATATAACGTCCAAATACATGTGATGCTTTGCTACGTTAAAACTCAGCACCCTAATCCTGTCGGCGTCCTGCATTAATCTACGGGAACCACGCCCCAGTTGGGGAGTATTATCGCAGGTTCCAGATCCTGGAATCCAAAGACTGCAGGTGTGGGCATGCCCTTGAGACGTGCCTGCACGTATTGTTCCGTTGCCCACAAGCAATGCGTACAGGGCCCATCAGATACCTGGGGGACCTTGTTTACTTCCTCGATGCCAACCCAGGAGTGTTTGCAATGAGGAACCAGCTCCCCAGAGCTGGAGTGGAATGAGCAATGTTGGCCTGGATTAGGTGCTCGGCAGACCCCTACGGGTGGCACGGGACTTGCAGCCAGGCATAGGCCATGGGTCGGTAAAGGGCCGTAGCGCTAGGGTGTACCAAGTTAGTGGAGCTGCCTCATTTGCCCACAAGCGCTCTGCGCAGTGGGTTCGTTCTGCTTGCTAGCTTCGGGCAGCAGGTTTATATGACGTAGTGGAAGGAGAATTCTGGTGCTGTCTTATTATGGGCGTGATGTGCATGTATGTAGATAGTACTAGGTCCGGACTGCAATTGGGCACCAGAATATAAATGGTAGATTAAAAAAAAAAAAAAAACCATTGACATATATACTCATGGACACCTGTAGATAGTTCCCCAGCTTGTTCACTTCGTCTTTACACCCTGTTTCTAGTGCTGGATGTCCTGCACAATGCCACTGCTTCTACCCTCGACCTCTTGACACAGATGAGGTGGCCTGAGAGGCCTTAGACTCTAGCCTTGTTCCTGACATGTTCCCTCTTTTTCTTTCGCTTTTTGTTCTTCTGTAGCTCATCCTCTTGGGCCTTTGATTTGGCTTCTTTCACATCAAGAGTGTCTACTAACTGTTCTTCCATGTAATGATTGACAAGGGGAATCTGGACTTGAATTAGTATAACAAGACAGTGACAAAGAATATGTGGCTCACCTTGCCATTTCTTTTCACCATATCGCTATTCCTCCTCCCAATGTAGGTTAGGAATGAATGGATGGCCTTCAGCTGAGTAGTACATTGCTGAAGCTCTCATGACTTCCTTCTTTTCCATCAGTTTCTCAAGCTGCTCTTTCACTTTCTCCGGCAGATTCTTCTTCTGTGCATCTGCCCACAAGTCTGCCATTTTCACACTGTTTGGATCTTGTGAATATGACCACCCTTCCCAGCAGCATCAAGGTGTTGAAAGAGGTTGTCAGGGAGATATTGTGCTTGTACTTTGGGGCTTCTCTTTTGGTTTGGTCAACCCAGATGTTTGGTACTTTATGTATAGGTGTCAAGTTTGAGGTGTTTGGCTTTATAATCTTGATCTTTTTCTGTATGAAATTCAGCATCCTAAAGCAAGGAAAGATGAGGAATACTCACACCTGTCATGGTGGTCAAGAAGGGAGAGATGAGGTCACACTCTGTCACAAGTCAAGTTGCATTGCAAATGCATGTTGAGCGGATGTGTTACAACCTCTCAGATATATGTGATTTCTCAGAACAACTGTACTATATTCTCAACATGGATGTGCCAATTACAAGAAATACCTAAGATGATACAGACGTGATGATGTATGGTGACAAGTTCCTGATGTAAAACCATTTGTATGATGGCCAGTGATGAGGGTAAGAAGGAAACAAGCCTGAGTCAACTTCATTGCCCCTAGCCTTCTGATAGCTATCCCAAAGAACCTTTCCAAGGTCACCTTGATGGGATATGTGATTCTCCATTGCAGTGCCAACCAGAAGAGTATAGAATAATGTCAAGCAAGTCTGACAAATGGTTTTTTTTTTTTTTTTTTTTTTTTTATCTACCATTTATATTCCGGTGCCCGATCGCAGTCCGGACCCAGTACTATCTACATACATGCGCGTCACGCCCATATTAAAACAGCACCAGAGTTCTCCTTCCACTACATTATATAGGCCCACCACCCGAAGCCAGCAAGCAGAACGAACCCACTGCGCCAAGCGCCTGTGGGCAAGTAAGGCAGTTCCACCGACCTGGTGCACCCTAGCGCTACGGCCCTTTACCGACCCGCGGCCTATGCCCGGCTGCAAGTCCCGCGCCACCCCTAAGGGTCTGCTGAGCACCTAATCCAGGCCAATGTTGCTCATCCCACTCCAGCTCTAGGGAGCTGGTTCCTCATCGCGGACACCCCCGGGTTGGCATCGAGGAAATTAACAAGGTCCCCCAGATATCTCTGATGGGCCCCATACGCGTTGCCTGTGGGCAGCGGAACAACACGTGCAAGCAAGTCTCGAGGGCCCGCCCACACCTGCAGTCTTCAGGCTCCGGACTATGGAACCTGCGATAATACTCTCCTACTGGAGCGTGATTTGTGATGCACCTGATCACCCTTGATGTAAGGGAGTTGGTGTGACCAATATGTGGAAGCCATGTACCCCCACTGGTGTACTTGGGCCGAAGGGGTTTGCCCTTAAGGTTGTTCAGTTCCAAAAACTGTCCGCCCCTATACTTTGCCTCCTGGAAGCGTGTCACCCATGCGTCCTGGCAGGCATCCGTAGCCTTCTTGCGAATGTAATCGAGGGATGTCTGTGGTGCGCTTCCCGCCCCAATAGGGGGCAGGCCTCGCACAAACAAGTGGGCCGAGTGGTGCACTGACCACTTGGCACTCGAGGGAACCTCGACGAACTTGATCTCTCGATCATCATCTC
Organism: Marasmius sp. AFHP31; assembly: GCA_024721195.1. NCBI lineage: Eukaryota > Fungi > Basidiomycota > Agaricomycetes > Agaricales > Marasmiaceae > Marasmius > Marasmius sp. AFHP31. The sequence goes on from JANHQD010002640.1 coordinate 36,932, forward strand.
CAAGGAGCCACTCGTTCAACGCCTTGCACACTGCCAGGGAATGGGCCTGGCCTGAGTGCAAAGACGGATCTACAGCTCTCTCAGCCGCAGCTATGGAATCTGTAAAGACAGTGATGCGCTTGTACGGCACAGCCCCAGAAGTAACCCGGGTTACCGCAAAACGTATAGCTACAAGCTCCGCACATGGAGCTAAGATGCTCCCCGAGGCAAAGCAAGAGCCAAAGACTCTCTCCCCACCTACATAGGCCACAAATCCGGCCACTGACTGGTGCCGCGCTGAAGGGGGGACGGAGGCATCCGTTGCCACCACAATCCCCTCCGGGTCCCATTTGCACTCCAATAGGAGGCGATTCAGGTAGTCAGAGCGACTTTCCCCCTCAGCCTCTTGATCCGAGGCCCTGGGGGACTTGTCGAAACAGATCCGTTCCGGGAATAAGTCCCGAATTCGGTTTCCAGGAGCGGCCAACCCATCAACTAGGTCGAACCACTCCGTAACTTTGGGCATGGTAGCTACCATATCCGGTATAGGGCCTACAATCTTCTTGGCCCGTGGATGAGGCCTAGAAGTCATGGAGAGTGGGTGGCGGTTCGCCCGCTGGGATAGCCCAGATGGGAACAGCGCCTGGAGAGGGTGTGTGCCTGTGAGGGTGGAGCCTCTGAGAGCGGCCCACTTAGCCATCTTCCAGAGGTGAAGATCCACGGGGATCAGGCTCGCGAGGGCCTCAATCCCGCCTGTGGGGGAGGTACGAAACGCATCGCAAATCCAGGCAATGCTCATGTACGGAACATTGAAGAGTAGGCTCAAAATCCACACACTCAAGTGTTGCTATGAACTTGACTTAATGAAGGGAAGGTTTATGTTCAGAGGTTTTGATAGTGCTTTTTGATATAGCTTCAATAGAAGAGCGACTACCTTCTGTGGAACATGAAGGTGCCAAAGTCTTGGAAACAGCCTTGACTCCCTTCCCAGTTGCTGATGTCACCTCGGGTGAAAACTTTTGAGGTTGTATCACCACACAAGTTGAATGGTGTGGAACAGGAACTGGAATGGTGAAACTTAGTATTGAGAAATTCAGAGAATGTAATGGGCAACGCACCAAGTTGTGGGTTCTCCAAAGCCTGATGATTTTCAGCAGTATCCATTGCTATCCCTTCATCTGAAGAATTTAGAATTGGTACTGTTGCAAATGTAGTTAATGAAGCCATATCAATATCCATATTGGTATTATCAAGTGCTGCAAGTGCCAGCAGTGAAACTTCTACACTCTCAACAGGGCTGACCACATCAACATCCATATCCATGGGTTTTGATTTCATCAGACATCACAGAGTTGTCATGGAGTTGCATCGGCAGCAGTGTAGTGCGCAAAGAGTGGACCGGAGGGGAGGGAGTAAAGAGGAAGGGTCAACTGATTGGACAAATGTATTGAGAACAGGGGTGGGGGTGGTCAGATCTGGATGGAAGTCCTCAACTTCAATTTCATCCCCTATGGATGACAGGATAGCTGCCGATTCAGCATTGAGGATTCTTTGCAAGACCTCAGCCCCAACAACAGGAATGAGCTCCTGTGTGAGGACCTTGTTGTTTTCACCATTGGATATGGTGTGCAGATCAATGTTTCCAATTGTGAATGTTCTGCAATTGAATGTGTTTGTTTGGTACATTTGCTACTAAGCATAAATGAATAACACACAAAGAAGGATATGAGAACACTCACACAGGGGTTGAAGCTGATGTTCCACTCTGTGGGTCTTAAGCTGCACACTTTGTACATTGCATTGAGCCACTTCTACACTGTCTGTATAGAACATGAGCCAAAGCCATCATAAATTTATAGGACTATACCTTGAAAATATTCCTGTGTGCATCTAAAGACCTTTCAAGGCTGTTATACATTGTAATAAGACTGTTTTTGCAATTAACAGCAACGGCAAACCAGTGGTTAGCATTGACATGAGCAGAAATGAAAATGTGGCTGGATCCTTGAAATTGTTCCTAGAATTGGAGGCTTGTATGAGTGGAAGAGTGTGAGATAAAGCCGCTGAAACATATCTTGTGCTTTGTGG
>JANHQD010002641.1:0-16040 GCA_024721195.1 Marasmius sp. AFHP31
GAGACGACGATAGAGACGACAGAGGTAGCGAGCAGAGGGCAAGAGCAGGTAGATAACTGGTCCCAACGACAAGTCAGATACATTGCAGATAGAGAAAGACAGAAATAACTACTCACCTGGTCCCAACGACAAGAGGTCAAGATGAGGGACCAGGTGTAAACTACCTAGCTTATATACCCAGTCAGAGGTCTGAGATATGAGTCGTGAACGAATAGGAAAGACAATAAGAACACAATAAGGAAACAATAGTAGTCAAGTATAAGACAATAACGAGTCCGGAATGAGTAACTAGGAGATGAGAGAAGACAATAAGAACAATAGAATGAATGGGTCGTGAAGAAGGTGTAAAAGACAATAGTGTGAGAAGGAAATATGTGGGAAGGGGAAACGGGCGTCTGGTAGGCGTCAAAGAAACAAGTAAGCGCTGAAAGGGGAATAGGCGCTGAGAAAGGAAAAGATAGGGGGAAAAGCGGCACTTCATGACAGTGAGTCGAGATGATGGTTTAGCGCTCAATGGGAATTTGGGCGCTTGTTGGGAGAAATGGGAGGAATCGTGACAGTACCCCCTCTTTAAGATGTGTTTTCGCCTGGAACACCTTTATTTCGTCGGCTTCTCCTCTTCTCTGGTTCTCGGTATGCCGCTGGGTGTTTTTGATGGAATTCTGCGATTGCTGCTTTTGCATTTTCCACGTTCGATTTGGGTTGCCATGAGTCTTCCGATTCTGGATAGTCAGCCCATCGGATATAGTATTCAATCGGAATCCGTCGATCGTCCGGCTTTCTTGATTCTAAAACCTCCTCCACTTCATATTCTGTGTCTTCTGGTAAGAGTTCGGGTGGCTGTCCAGGGTAGTTGGGTCCATGAGCATCCGTCTCCTTGTAGTGCTTCAGTAGTGAGGCATGGAACACTGGGTGTATCCTCCACTTCTTAGGTAGTTTCAGTCGATAGGTTACTGGTCCTAATACGTCGAGGACTTCGAATGGGCCATGTCGTTTGTTCAATAGCTTTGCCTTTGGCCTCGTACTCTTTATGTTCTTTCCGTCTAGGGTTACCAGGTCTCCCTTGTGGTAAATCTGTCCTTCCTTTGTCAAATCATCATTCTGTTGTCGCATCCTCTCGGCTGCCATGTTCAAGCTGGCCTGTATTTCCTGACGAATTTCTTCCATTAATCGTAGACGGTCTTCTACCGCAGGGACCTTGGATGTGGGTTCTGGCGAGGGAAACATCTTTGGCAAGAATCCATGCAGGGTTTCAAAGGGCGATCGGTTGGTTGCGGAATGTGAGCGCGCATTGTGGCAGAATTTGGCATATGGGAGCCATTTGGCCCAGTCGTCTTGTCGATAGTCACAGTAGACTCAAAGGAATTGTTCTAGCTCCTGGTTGTACCGTTCAGATTCCCCATCTGTCTGTGAATGATATGCCGTGCTGAGTGCAGATTTGATTCCTAGCTTTGCCCATACTCCTCTCATTACTTTTCCTGCAAATTGAGGTCCATGATCTGAGATCATCTTATCCCACAGCCCGAATCGTCTCCAGACATGTCGTAAAAGCAATTCCACTGTTCTGTTGCTGTCAATCGTTTTGTTGCAAGGGATCAGAATGACTGCCTTTGTAAGGTGGTCCACAACTACGAGGACTGAGTCATAGTCTTCTGAGATCGGGAGGTCCGTGATGAAGTCTGCTGTGATGATTTGAAATGGTTGAGTGGGGGTTTTGTTGGGGACTAAAGAAACATGAGCTGGGTTGTTTGTCGGTTTTGTAAGTTGGCAGGTTGCACATCCTGTCATGAAGTGCCGCTTTTTCCCCTATCTTTTCCTTTCTTAGCGCCCATTCCCCTTTCAGCGCCTGTTTGATACTTTGATGCCCACTATATACCCAGTTCCCCTTTCCACATCATTCCCATCATTTCCTTCCTTGTTCTTTCACATCGTCTTCATAACTGATCCCATCTATTGTTCCCTTTGTTCTCCTTGTTCTCTCACATCACCTTCACAACTGATTCCATCTATTGTTTCCATCGTTCTCTTTGTTCTTAGACATACAACAGTTACTCGTTCCGGACTCGTTCTTATTCTATACCTGGACTACTATTGTTCTCCCCTTGTTCCCTATTATCTTTCTTTATTCTCGCGCGACTCATATTCCAGTATATAAGCTAGGCAGTCTACACCTGGTCCCTCATCTTGACCTCTTGTCATTGGGACCAGGTGAGTAGTTAACTTCGCTTCTCTTTATCTTCAATATATCTAACTTGTCATTGGGACCAGTCATCTACCTGCTCGCGCTCTCTACTCGCTGTCTCTGTCTTCTCTGTCGTCGTCTCCGCTAGTCGACTTCTGCCGCCGTTGCTTCTATAGCCTTAGCGTCTAGCGCTTTAGGACATTAGGTCAAGATCCTTATTGCACTGACAGCCTAACCAGTGGTAGGGTTGTCCTTGCAAGATCATCATGGCTTCCAAACCTTGTTTGAATCTCGTTCACGCAGTTGATCCCGCAGACCAACATCACTGGCACCGCCACCCTGAGAACCGCAACTGGAGACTTTGTGAACTCCAAACCTGCCCGCACACCGACCCTTTAAACTCGATCCTGCAAGCTCGACGATTCCCTGACGGATCAGAACTAGTACCATTACCGTTCCCCAGTCCCACTCCCGCTCCTGAACCAGAAACCGATCCCACAGTCTCCGCTGCCTTACCGTTTGTTGCACTGCCCACTCCCGTAGGTTCTGGACCAGCCACTCCACGACCTCTCTCTGCTCTTTCACACCGATCTCCATCCCCAGCTGAAACCACCGACTCGCACACCTCCCAAACCACTACCTCCAGTATATCCAGCATGTCTACCCAGGCAACCGCTAGCGCCACCCTTGAAAGCCTTCTTACCCGCCTCGTCAATCAGCAACAAGCCCAGCAGGCCCAGCTGGATGCTATTAGAGACGCCCTCAAAGCCAACAAAGATGAAGGAGCCGTCATTGCAACCGTCTTCAAGGGCAATGCAGACGATGTTGCTAGGTTCCTACCTATGTTCAGGAACTGGGCCTCGGAACAGAAGGCATTGAGGATAAAAGAGGGGGCAGGTGTCACTGCGGAAGATGTTGGAAAACTGGACAACAGGAAAACTATCCAGTCTGCGCTATCCTTCTGCGAAGGCGGAAAAGCTGGTCGTTGGGTGGCCAACTACCTAAAGCATGCCAACGAGTCAATGACCGACGCAACCGTCCAATTCCCCTTTGAAGGGAAATGGGAGGTCTTCGAAAAGCAGTTCAAGGTCCGGTTCGGCGCTGCCAACGAGAAAGTGGACGCCATCCGGGAGTTGGAACACATGAAGCAGGGTAACAAGGCGGTCACCGTCTATAGCCAGGACTTCCGGGACGCAGGGGCCAAGACAGGCCTCTCCGACGCCGACCTCATGATCCGCTTTCGAAGTGGACTCAACCCGGAGGTAAAGAAACTCCTTGTGACGATGGACCTAGCCCAGGGAGACCCAAAGGACTTGGACGACTTGGAGGATCGTTCATGCAGGGCTGAAAGGGCCCTAGAAGCAGAAGGGTTTAGTACTCGGAAACGCACCGAGACCCACACCACCACCATCAGTGCCACTGTCCCCACTCATGCCACCCAGACCAACCCTGTTGGGGGCAACGGCAAGACCCGCGAGGACTTCATGAGGGCCATGCGTAACCGTTGCTATGGCTGTGGCGCGACGGACCACACCAAGGCCCAGGGGAATCATGGTCAGGAGCAGTGCCATCACTGCAAGCGCTTTGGACATCGCACGTCTGTATGCCAGGACAAGTTCCTCGGGCGCATGCCTGGCTTAGGTCTCAGGCCCGCCAGGGTTGCTAGGATCAACTCGGCAGTCCCCTTCACCCTGTTCCCAGGGGAAACAGTCAACATTGGCGCCTCTCCACCTGCTCCTACTGCCACCATCGCTTCCACTGTCCCCTTTGCTCAAGCCTCCGCCTCCTATACCCCCAGCTCCGACGCCGTAGCCCGTATCACCGCCCTTCAAGACTCGCTCAACCAGCAGAACGCAATGATCCAGCAGCTTATGGGTCAGAAGGATTTTTAAAGCGGGTGTCCGCCTTCGCCGCTGCGAAGACACCCGCATTGGTTCCCGTCTATGCAACTTCCTCGTATGACTCTATTCACTCCTGTACAATATCTACTACTCGCGAAATAGATCCTCTCTCTCACCACTTTCGCATACGAGTGAAATTAAAAGGAAGACAGCATCAGACGGAAACCGCGGCCATGATCGATAGTGGGGCAACTGCCCTATTTCTTGGAATATCCTTCATCTTGACTCACCAGATCAGCACATCCCCTTTATGACGTCCTATCTGAGTTCATAACATTGATGGGACCCTCTATCAGGCTGGAAGTATCACACACTTTGCTCAACTTGGACTTACTGTGGACGGCACGGAGACTTGGACTGACTTTTTGGTTATGGAACTGGGAGGAGAGAACGTTATCTTGGGGCTTCCTTGCTTACGAAAGACCAACCCACAGGTAGACTGGGAGAAGGGACGAGTGTCAGTACCCAAGCCTAAAGTGACGATTGAGGATGTAGAGGATGAAGACTGGTGGGCAGGCACGGGTAACCCACCTTTTTCTGACTCTGTTATCGAATCCATCCACGCATCTGTCATTGAAGACCCTCCTGCAGATCCCGAAACTAGTCCACCCCTCTATCATGTCAGGGCAAATCACATGACACGCCGAGCTCTAGTGAAAAAGGGTATCTTGGAAGACTGCCACAACGACTTGTGGATTGTGGCCGGATACACCTACTCGCAACAGATCGCAGAAGAAGCCAGTAGGAGTAAGCCGAAACAGTCCTTCGAGGAAATGATCCCCCCAGAATATCGGGGGTCCAGGAAAGTATTCTCGGAAGAGGAGTCAGAATGCCTGCCAGCTCACAAGCCTTGGGACCACGCCATCGAACTTGTACCAGGAGCCCCTCAGACAATGAAAACCAAGGTCTACCCACTCTCGATCAACGAACAGGAAGAGCTCGACAAGTTCCTCGAAGATAACCAACGTAAAGGTTACATCCGCCCCTCCAAATCCCCTCTAGCTTCCCCAGTCTTCTTCGTCAAAAAGAAGGATGGCAAACTGCGCTTCGTCCAAGACTACCGAAAACTCAACGAATACACAATCAAGAACCACTACCCTCTACCCCTCGTCACCGATATAGTCAACCGTCTACAAGGAGCCAAGTACTTTACCAAGTTCGACATTCGTTGGGGCTACAACAACGTTCAGATTAAGGAGGGGGTTGAATGGAAGGCCGCTTTTGCGACGAATCGAGGGTTGTTCGAGCCCAAGGTTATGTTTTTCGGTCTCACAAATTCCCCTGCCATGTTCCAATCGCTCATGAACTCCATCTTTGCTGACTTGTTCGCCCTAGGGAAAGTTGCAGTATACCTGGACGACATTCTCATCTTCACCAGCACCTTGGAGGAACACCGAGTTCTAGTCAAGGAGGTTCTCGCTCGGCTCCAGAAACACGACTTATACCTTCGTCCCGAGAAATGCCAGTTCGAACAGACTGAGATCGAGTATTTGGGACTTATTATTAGCGAAGGACAGGTACGAATGGACGGAGACAAGGTTAAGGCGGTTCGAGACTGGCCTATACCCCGCAACCTCCGGGACGTTCGAGGATTTTTAGGATTTGCAAACTTCTACCGTCGTTTTATCCGAGACTTTGCCAAGATTGCACGACCCCTCAACGACCTGACCCGTAAACATATTGGCTTCAACTGGGGGCCTCAGCAACAAGATGCCTTTGATCAACTCCGCACCGCATTCACCTCCGCACCCATCCTCACGCTCTGGCACCCAGATCGACCCACCCGAATCGAAGTAGACGCCTCTGGATACACCACTGGGGGGGTTCTGTCACAGAAACTGGAAGATGGACTCTGGCACCCCATCGCCTTCCGTTCAGCCTCTATGCAGCTCGCCGAGAGAAACTACGAGATCTACGATAGGGAGATGCTGGCTATCATAGACGCGCTGAAAGACTGGCGGTATTTCCTCGAAGGCCTCCCCTCTCCATTTGAAATTCTTACCGATCACTCCAACCTAGGGTTTTGGAGGACTGCCCAGAATCTTAGCCGACGACAGGCCCGATGGGCCCTGTATCTGTCCTGCTTTCACTTCCTTCTAGGCCACCGACCAGGCAAAGCTAACACTCTTGCCAACCCTCTCTCCCGAATGGGTGCTCACCAAGTCCCAGATAGCGATGACAACCGACAGCAGATCGTCCTGGGACCTGAGGTATTCCTGAGGATCGCAGCGACAGGCCTGGTGAGTCCCCTGGAGGAACGGATTAGACAGGCTTCAGAATGGGAGGCAGAAGTATTGGAAGGACTACGCGATCTGAAAGCGCAGGGGCCGTCCCGTCTGGTCAATGGGCTGCTGGAATGGGAGGAGGATAGCGGGTTGGTATACCACCGGGGCAGAATCTACGTCCCCCCAGGCGACGAGTTACGCAAGGAGGTAGTACGCCAGTGTCATGACAGCCCTACAGCAGGACATCCCGGGCTTCACAGAACGTTGGACCTGGTTGACACGCATTTCTGGTGGCCCACCATGCGATCCTTTGTAGAGAAGTATGTGGAAGGATGCGACACCTGCGCCCGAAAGAAGCTTCACCGTCACCCCCGCTCTGTAATTCAGCCTCTCAACGTGCCACAAGGACCTTGGGAGGGAGTAGGAGTTGACCTTATCACCCAGCTACCGACCTCTCATGGGTATGACGCAATCCTCGTCTGCACCAACTTCTTCACCAAGCAAGTACATGCCATCCCTTGCACCAGTAACATCAACGCCGATGGAGTCGCCAACATCAACTACCGAGAGATCTTCCGCCTGCATGGCCTACCAATGCGTTTCATCTCCGACCGGGGGCCACAGTTCAACGCCAAACTCATGAGGGCTCATCTAGGGCGACTGGGGATCAAAGGCAGCTTCACCTCGGGATACCACCCTCAGGCCAACGGACAGACTGACAGAGCCAACCAGGAGGTCGAGAAGTACCTAAGACTGTACACAAACTATCGACAAGACGATTGGTCGGAACATCTACCCCTCGCTGAGTTCGTTTTAAACTCCCGCACTCACTCTGCTCACCGCCTCTCTCCGTTCGAGCTCCTTTACGGCTACCTCCCCCTTTTCAACATCCCGGTAGGAAGGAGGTCAGGCATTCCCAAGGTGGAGAATCGCATCGACATCCTAAGGGAGGTCAGGCGTGATGCAGGCGCAGCGTTACACGTGACAAAACGGCATATGAAGGAGGGCTTTGAACGGGGGAAAAGGAAGGCTCATCAGTTTGGCGTGGGGGATTTTGTGTGGCTAGATGGCTCGGACTTTAGGCTGAAGCGGTCAAGCGAGAAGCTGGGAGATCAGAGTCTGGGCCCGTTTGAGATCTTGGAGAAGGTTGGGGACCTGGACTACTGACTGGACCTACCAGAAGAACTGGAACGGCACCACCCCATTTTCCACGTCGACAAACTCTACCCTTTTAAGGGTAACCTAGTAAACGGAATGCTGCCAGAACCACCGGGACCTATAGAGTTGGAAGATGAGGACGAGCCGGAGTATGAGGTGGAGGACGTCGTGGACAGCCAGTACAGGTGGAGACGGCTGGAATACCGGGTGAAGTGGAAAGGTTATTCGGAGTCAGAGAACACCTGGGAGCCTGCACAGAACCTGAAGAACGCCCCTCGGATAGTTAAGCGGTTCCACAAAAAGTTCCCCGCTGCAGCAGGACCAGCCTACCGGGAAGGGGCCTAGTCATTGAGGACGATGAATCCTAGAAGGGGGGTAATGTCATGAAGTGCTGCTTTTCCCCCTATCTTTTCCTTTCTTAGCGCCCACTCCCCTTTTAGCGCCTATTTGTTACTTTGACGCCCACTTGCTACTTTGACGCCTACCAGATACCCGGTTCCCCTTTCTTCATCATTCCCATCATTCCCTTCCTCATCCTTGTTCTTTCACATCGTCTTCACAACCCATCTTATCTATAGTTTCCTTTGTTCTTCTTGTTCTCTTCTACACAACAGTTACTCGTTCTGGACTCGTTCTTATTCCATACCTGGACTACTATTGTTCTGGCCTTGTTCCCTATTATCTTTCTTTATTCTCGCGCGACTCATATTCCAGTATATAAGCTAGGCAGTTTACACCTGGTCCCTCATCTTGACCTCTTGTCATTGGGACCAGGTGAGTAGTTAATTCCGTTTCTCTTTACCTGCAATATATCTAACTTGTCATTGGGACCAGTTCTTTATCTGCTCTTGCTCTCTGCTCGCTGTCTCTGTTGTCTCTGCCATCGTCTCTGCTAGTCGACTTCCACCGCCGTCGTTTCTATATCCAAAGTCTTAGCGTCTAGCGCTTTAGGACAAATCCCGTCCTCGTAGTTCCATTCTTCAAGGTTTTTTACAAGTGTTCTTGGTCCATTGTGTAGAAGGACGTCGAGTGCATTGTGAACCTCTAAGTCTCGGCGAGAGGAGTCCTTGATCCTTTGTATGATGTCTGAGTGTCCTGTTGTAAATGCCACCCCTTTTCGAAGGGCTCTGATACGGAAGAAGGTGGGGTTTAGGAGTACTCGATCCTTGTTATTGTCCTCTGTTCCAATTTTGTGGTCCGCTCTCCGTGACAGAGGGTCGCTTTTGTTGGAAATGCCGGGTTTATGAATCAGTTCAAAATCAAACCGGGTCAGGAACAAGGCCCATCGGGCTTGTCGTCGGTTTAAGTTCTTCGCTGTGTGGAAATATTCCAGATTCTTGTGGTCAGTCCAAATTTCAATTCGTATTGGTGCTCCTTCCAAGTAGTGCCTCCAAGCTTCCAATGCACGGATGATTGCTAGTAGTTCCTTGTCGTGGATCTTGTAATTGCATTCAGCTTCTGAAAGGGACTTCGAGAGATATGCAACTGGGTGCCATTTTTCGTCTTTTCCTTTCTGAGATAGGATTCCACCGGTGGCGTAGTTTGATGCGTCAACTTCCACTCTGAAAGGTTTAGTGGTGTCGGGCATGATCAGGACTGGCAATGAGATGAATGCTCGTTTCAGGTCGTTAAATGCTTTTTCACAATCAGCTGTCCATTCCCAAGGTTGCTCCTTCTTGGTGAGTTCAAACAGGGGGCGGGCTCTTCTCGAGAATCCTTCGATGAATCGTCGGTAGAAATTTCCAAATCCTAGAAATGCCTGAGTCTCCTTTACTGTTCTCGGAGTGGGCCATTCTGCTACTCCTGCCACCTTTATCGGGTCCATGGCAAGTGTGTTGTGTGAAACGATGAGTCCCAGGAATTCCACTGATTCTTGTTCAAAGGCGCATTTCTCCGGTTAGCGTAGAGGTCCTTGTCGTGCAGCCGTTGTAGAATCTTTTTTACCAATTCGCGGTGTTCGTTTAGGGTTTTGGTAAACATGAGGATATCGTCCATGTAGATGACCACCTTTCCTGTGTCGATCAGGTCTTTGAATGTTGAGTTCATCATTGCTTGGAAAGCCGCAGGGGAATTGGTGAGGCCAAAGTACATTACTGTAGGTTCAAAGAGTCCCCGATCAGTGCAAAATGCTGCCTTCCATTCATCTCCCTCCTTAATGCAGACATTGTTGTAACCTTGTCGGAGGTCAATCTTTGAAAAGATTTTGGCCCCTTTAAGCTTGTCCACCAGTTCTGATATGAGAGGAAGTGGGTAGGCATTCTTGACTGTCCCTTCATTAAGTCGTCAATAGTCTTGTACTGGCCGCAGACTTCTATCCTTCTTTTTGACAAAGAAGAACGGACTGGAATTTGGTGATTTGGAGTCCCTGATGTATCCTTTCCTCAATTCTTCGTCGATGAACTTGTCAAGATGCTCTCTTTCTGACGGTGACATTTGGTATCCCTTGCTTGGCTGTGGTTTAAACTCTGGTTTTAAGTCAATGGCGTGATCCCATTCTCCTCGTTCTGGTAATCGTTCTGCAGTTTTCTTATCGAACACTGACAGGTAATCATGGTATTGAACTGGAACAAGATCTTCCTTCGTCTTTATTGGTTCCTTGGTGTACTGGGCTTCAGCTAACCTTTGCGACTGAGTAAATGTCGGTCAAATTGTTGCAGGTATTTTGCTGGCATTTTCCCATTCTTCGTCATCTTCTGTCTTTGCAAACAGGGAGGCAATTGTTCTGGCTGTCCATTCTTCAGGTACATCTGGACGCTCTTCGTCATCTTCTGTGAATAATCTATTGGGGAGCGGTCTCTCCATCCGGCAATGTTTGACCGGTCATCTGCTTCCCGCTATCTTTTGCACTGGTTGGGGTATCCCCTTTCGTCTCGTCCTTGCCTCAGACTCGATTTTCGGGGCAACTCCCTTTATGTTGCAGTCAGGGGGGGCATCTTGTCATTTCAACAAGTTCCTCGTTCCAGTCGATTTCGGGATTATGTTTCTTTAACCAGTCAGTCCCTAGGATCACATCGCTGTCCCCGATATCGGCGATATAGAATTCGGCCAGTTCGGTGTGATGTGAGTTCCGATCTTCTGAATGTATCCGGGTTCGTTGTCTGGTGGAATGTCTGATCCAACCCAGAGTATTCGCACTGCCGTCAATGTTTCTGATGGGAATTACTTCTGGTAGTCTTGTGAGAGTAAAATTGTTTTCTTTTGCGAATCGAGTGTTAATGAAGATCCCTTCTGCTCCGCTGTCAAGAAGGGCCTTTGTGTTGACCTTTCGTCCTGTAACTTTCCCAATGAATTCTACTCCAACAACGATTGATGGAGTTTGTTTGTTCCGTGTGAGTGACGGAATCCTTATTTCACTCGGTCTCGTAGTGATGAGAGGCGTGTATTGATTTGGAAAGTTACTGATACGTGTATTTACAACTCCACCTGGCAACGCGGCAGGGGAGTGAGTCAAAAATCTTTCTTTGAGAAAACGGAGGCTAGGGCGGCATGTTGTTCAGGAGTAAGGGCGGCAAGTGCTCTGGCGGCAACGGAGATGGCATCATCCATGGTAGTCGGCGTGATCGAGGCAGAGGGATCGGAGGTGGTACTAACAGTCGGGGCAGATGCTGTAGTTGCCCGAACATTTTGAGTGCTGGTCTGTCGCCAGTTCCCAGAAGTAGAGGCAGCCGAAGTCGACGCCTTTTTCTTCGAGCAGTCTGGTGAATTGCGCATATGACCCTTTTGTCCGCAGTCAAAGCATCGTCCTTCCCTCATGTACGTCGCGTGTTCTTCTGGAGTGAGTCTTCCCACCGATGTGGACGTCGTGTTTCTCGCTTGTTGGGTGTTTGAGGTATTGGCGGCTCTGATTGTTGTGTAGGTGCTGGGGGTTTTCTGATACGATCTTTGAGACAAAGGATTCGAGTCTAAGATTCGTTGTTTCATTGGGTCTGGTGAATCGGGTTGGGTAGAAGTATTCCCAGGGTCTGAGGGGTTCTGGTTCGTATATGAACTCGATCTGGAGGTTCTGGGACACCAGTATGGTCATCGTTCTGTGGTTCGAGAGTGAGGTGAGGGTAAAAGAGCTTAACCAAGTGTCAGGAAGGCAACCACAGTTGCCCCTCAAGTCACTCAATCAAGTCTGTTCTGCTGTGTTCACTATGGATTGACGAAGTGGTTAAGCTAAGGAAACGTACTGTACAAGGTAGGTCTTTTATACTAGTTTACAGATTGGAGTGAGTCATCAAGTGTCCGTACGAGTCGGCGGGGAGGAGTTAGGGATGGATGGTTCTGGGATTGTGAGTTGGCCCGCTGAGTCACAGATAGTGAGTCATAGACGGTAACAGGCCCGCTGAGCCGTGATGGATGAGTATGAGTCAGCCTGCTCAAGTCATAGAGTTGAGTCAGTCATTCGGGGAAATGGGGTGAGTCAAGATGATGGTTTAGCGCTCAATGGGAATTTGGGCACTTGTTGGGAGAAATGGGAGGAATCGTGACAGGGACTGTTAGATACGTGAAGTTGAGTCGCGGCTCGAGTAAGGCTAGGGACCACGATGGCGATAATTGATGAGAGGAGTGAACATATTTGGGGCTCGAAAGGGGTGCATCAACCAGAGATGGCATTGAAGAGTGAGACGATGGTGGTGTAGACGCGGGGTGGTACAGAGAAGACTGGAGCCCTGGAACAGACATGGAGAGAAAGAATGGGGTGTGTAAAACAAGAGAGAAGACAACGGAGTAAATAAAAGATACTGAATTTGAAAAGGCACCATCAGTTGGGACCAAGTGTAAGCTATAGTGGAAATATACTTTTGTGGGTGAATATTGGCACCTGACTTCGCACAAAACGATCGAAGCCAAGGAGTCAAAATTCCCGGTTGCCACTGTGATCGAGAGAAATCTCGTCGAAAACCGCTGTGGCTGAACTCAACACTGGGAGGCTGGACCTCAAGGTCTGGTTGTCTGGTTGGAAGAAAAAAAGTTGTAGCCTCCTGATATTGACATGGCCCTGCAAGATTGCACCACTTAACTCCCATAGAACAAACGAATCCCGCTCCCACTTCTGGTGGATAATATATGGGCCGGCGTACATCCATTTCCCTTTGTCTCCTTTCGTTTCATCGTACTGTGACTCCTGCAGCCACACCCACATGCCTTCTTCATAGTTGGTAAAGTCCCATCGGCCTGGATATTGTTTAGCGTAGTCTTGTATTGCGTGTTCTCGAGACCATCGTAGGTTGGCCGTAGCGCTCTCCATATCTTTATCCCGTCACTGTAATTGTTGGATGTGAATGGTTAAAAGGTTGGCATGGGTGTGGACTTTGTCCCAATCCAGCGTCTGCCATGTCATCTCCTCTGCATCAAACAAGAATACCGGATGAACTCCATACAGAAGGTAATATGGCGAATACCCCATAGCTCTTGAGGTCGTGACTCTGCTAGCAAATAATGCTGTTGGGAGATATTTAGGCCACGAGCCCTTCGAGTCACCACAAGTTCTGAAGATTGAGTCCATCAACGGCTTGTGGCTTCATTCAACCGGAGCATTTCCTTCTGGGTGGTAAGTGTTCGACACGATGACTTCACAGTTATAGAGAGTGCGCAGTATGTCACAATTCCTCCTATTTTCCCCAACAAGTGCCCAAATCCACATTGAGCGCTAAACCATTATCTCGACTCACCACATTTCCCCAAATGTCTGACTCAACTCCAAGACTCGAATGGACCGACTCGTAATCATCCATCATGACTCAGCGGGCTTGTTACCGCCTACGACTCACCATTTGTGACTCAGCGGCCTGACTCACAATTCTAGAACCATCCATCCCTAACTCCTCCTCGCCGACTCGTACAGACACTTGATGACTCATTCTGATCTGTAACTTAGTATAAAAGACCTACCTTGTACAGTACATTTCCTTAGCTTAACCACTTCGTCAATCCATAGTGAACACAGCAGAACAGACTTGATTGAGTGACTTGAGGGGCAACTGTGGTTGCCTTCCTGACACTTGGTTAAGCTCTTTTACCCTCACCTCACTCTTGAACCACAGAACGATGACCATACTGGTGTCCCAGAACCTCCAGATCGAGTTCATATACGAACCAGAACCCCTCAGACCCCGGGAATACTTCTACCCAACCCGATTCACCAGACCCGACGAAACAACGAAGTACTTGCACAACAAGTGGTTGTGCCTACACCACACCATCTGGTGGAATGAAGCACTGACATACGACACACATCACAGGGAATATGTCCTCATTCAGATCATCCACAACCTCGAGGAAGACTGCACCGAAATCCACGTCTCGAAGAAAGTACCCATCACCCAGTTCCACGTAACAGACCAAAACCTTGTTTACGGCCAGGTAGTTGCTGAAGACGATTTCCCCCAAAGAACCAACCACCTCGAGAACTACAACACCCACGTCTACATTGCCTACTAAACGTTGCCCACCATTGAGAACCTCCCACCCCCCGACTCAAATCTCAAGTAGGGACCCCAGCAGGAAGAGCATCGACACCGGTCACCTTACCCGAACGAATCAAACTCATCAATGGACACTATTACCTGTGGCAAGAAGGACCCAAAGGAGGATCCGGTGTAAAAGTATATTGGATATACAGTGGAAGAACAGACGAACATCGGTGGGCATACCTTGCAAAGAACAACAAAACCATACTCCTTGACAAAGGGATATTAGACAGATCCCTACCCCTCACTATTCCATACAACCCACAAAACATATCTGAAGGGGATACCATTGATATTAAAAACCCCGTCCCGGAAGAAACACCTGCCGGTTCATCCAACATGTCATCAACAAGGACAGAGAAGAAAATAGAAACGAAAACGGAAACCCAGAAAGGAAAGGGACAAGTTGCACCCAGAGGAGATGAACCATCGTGCCCTGGTACACCATCAGATGATCCAGACGGATCGGACGGTGGAAAAGGCAGCAACGACGGAAGGGGCAGCGATAGCTGGAGGCCTGCCAGTGTTAAGGAACCTCCTAGCTTGAAAGAGAAGGGGAGGAAACCGGACGTATTCACTGGAAAGAGGGAAGAAGTTGAAGACTTCCTCATGGAATTCAGGAGATACCTCCGCCTCAACGAGGCCATCTATCCGAGTGCGTCCAACAAAATTGACGTCTTCCTATTGTTCATCAAGCATGTCTGGGCGCGTCACCGAAGCAAGGAGATAGAAGACGACTACGTGAACAAAGCCTTTGCAGACTGGAGATGGAAAACCTGGAGAGATCTTTGTCACCGGCTCAGAGAGGATTTCGAACCTTACATCCGAGAAGAAACAGTGGAACAAAAGCTAGACTCCAAGTTCAATAAGGCGTTCAACGAATTAGCTGGAGACTCAGAACATAACAACGCCGGTCTCAGGCTGTTCTACAAGCAGGGTATCCACCCAGCTTTGAAGGCCACCATTGATAAATTCGAAGTAGTGCCCACGACCTTGGACGGATGGCAGAAGGCAGCCGTACAAATGTACAACAACTGGGTACGCTCAAAGGCCGAGGAAAAAGCACGGGGACGACAAAAGCTGACAACCACCAGCAGTACTACCACCACCACAATCAGAGCCGCCAATACCTCGAATGCTCAACAAGCTAGAAACACAACATCCACGACTGGTGGGAGACTTACCCCGGAAGAACACGCAATGTACATGAGGGAAGGACGATGCTTTGACTGCGGACAAAAGGGTCACATGCGCAATTCACCAGATTGCTCAAAGAAAAAGGCGTCGACTTCGGCTGCATCTACTTCCGGGAACTGGCGACAGAATACCACCCAAAACGTCTGAGCAACCACAGCATCTACCCCGACTGCTGATTCCACTCCGAATTCCCCTGCCTCGACCACGCCAACTGTAGAGCCGGCATGATGCCTAGCGCAGTGGACTACTACATTACTACAACTACTACTTACCAGGAGAGTTGAGAGAGCTATAGAGGCGAGACGTAGAAGCTCAAGAACACTGTAGATTCACGTAGAGAACTACCAGCTTATATACAGTCGCCCAAAAAACTGGCCAAATGTTGGATTCCCCCTAAGTGATTGGTGTCCTAAAGCGCTAGACGCAAAGACTTCGGATACAGAGACGACGGCGGCAGAAGTCGACTAGCAGGGACGACAGCAGAGACGGCTGAGGCAGTGAGCAGATAGCAAAAGCAGATAAAGGAGCTGGTCCCAACGACAAGTCAGATACATTGCAGATAGAGAAAGACAGAAATAACTACTCACCTGGTCCCAACGACAAGAGGTCAAGATGAGGGACCAGGTGTAAACTACCTAGCTTATATACCCAGTCAGAGGTCTGAGATATGAGTCGTGAACGAATAGGAAAGACAATAAGAAAACAATAAGGAAACAATAGTAGTCAAGTATAAGACAATAACGAGTCCGGAATGAGTAACTAGGAGATGAGAGAAGACAATAAGAACAATAGAATGAATGGGTCGTGAAGAAGGTGTAAAAGACAATAGTGTGAGAAGGAAATATGTGGGAAGGGGAAACGGGCGTCTGGTAGGCGTCAAAGAAACAAGTAAGCGCTGAAAGGGGAATAGGCGCTGAGAAAG
>JANHQD010002642.1:0-55531 GCA_024721195.1 Marasmius sp. AFHP31
AAGTCAGAGTCGAGTTGGACTTCCAACCAAGGTCTCCTTCCACCCTGGCTACCAACGGATCGACTCGCAGGCTACAATACTCAGCTTACGGACGATGACCTGGGCGTTCGCGGGCCTGGATGAGGGTCCGTGCTGCACAAGTCTTACTAGCATCACTTCGCATACTATCTTCAGAAGGCCAATGTACTACTCCGAATCGTAATCTACGCCAACACCGCTGCGCTCGGCGTTGAGAAAACACATACCAGATTCTCTCAACAGATCGGGGAATGGATATGGGGCGAAGAGCCGATGGAATCGTTAGGGAGCACAGGTGGGGCTGAGCAGGTGAGGGTTTATGTACTGTCTCAGCGATGCTTCACTCAACGCTCGAGAGGCTACAGAAAAAGTTTTTGCGCACCCTACTGAGGACCACAACATCCTCCTGTTCAACAAGACCAGAACTCGATATCAATTAATCCGCATTGTACACATTCTAACGACAGAATGCAATCGAGTCTTGAACTCCGTGAACCGTTACTCGCCATTCATTTCCAACACTCCGTTCGAGTACCCCGGAGCGATAGATGGGCTTCGATTGGATGTAATCCAGTTAGACGCTGACACAGAACACTGGTAAGCCACTCGTGTCACGCTTTGTCGATGTCGCTTTCATACTGATAGTAAAGTTCTCTAGGCGTTGGGCCTTGAAGGATAAAATTGTCGGGGGTTTTGTGCCCTTGATTAGATTTTGCGTCGAGTGACTTGGAAGTATCGCCGTTCGTTGACTATAGATACTCGCGAAGAATCATCTTGACCTTCATGTACTGCGTCGTCAAGAAAAAAAGAGATCTTTGACGTGGGCTCAGGGATAGGTGCTCAAGGGATCGTGAGAGGTATGAGCGCGTATATGGGTGTACGTTGATTCTACAGGCGCAGTGATCTTTGTCCCCAACCGGAGGCTTATTCAGTGCGATGTTCACTCGATGCACGAGTCGATACCACAAAATCTTGTATTGTCAGCCCGTCGCCTCGGGAAAGCCAGCCTCACGGCTAATAGACCAAAAACGCCGAATTGTATGAATCGGAGGAACGGTTTTGATCCTTGTTGAGGCTTCCAACTAGGTAAGTTTACTCGCTTTTGTTTCGATTCCGGCCCTTCTTCCTGGAAATACGACTGGAAGGTCATGTTGGACGGCCGCTCAAAGCACTGTCATTGGAACATTGTTCTCTTCATATCGAGAAGCTCGTGGGTAGCGAAATGACTCAATGTATTACAGTGTGATGCATCAGGTGTTTATGGGATCACGAAAAGCTCACAGCAAATCAGAGGATGGCATACGCTATGGTAACGACAATGATAGGAAACAATTGGGTGTGTGTCTCCTATATGAAGGATGGGCCAGACAACAGTGGCAGCGAATCCAGGCAGGCCGAGTATGGCCTGTTGATAGGGTTGGGGTACTGACCCAAGATTCGAAGTCATACGGCCCAACCTAGTAGATGCCGCTGACAGAGTTTGACGTGGTATGTATCAGTGCAATCAGACGATCTCGAAGTCCCATTATTGATTCTCAGCTGAGCAGAAGTTGTTGCGCGTCCGATATCGTCTCGGGCTCGCACAGAGATGTCGTATACACCTCAGTCACTGCACTGCTCAAACTCTTACCTCCATAACCACCTCGAACTCAGGCATGGATGATCAACAAGATGCCTTTGGTAAGCCAATCTCGTCAGCCCTCGTTCTGCATCCTCTGTATACGGTATACCCCTGATCCCGGTCCTTTGGTCTTTCAGACAATTCCGGGTCCGTATGATACTTGAAGCTTGAAGTATCACAAGGTCGGTTAAGACTCGCTGCGAGCGCTCATAACGGGAAACACCGCCGTATAGATACCAAAGAGAGCTAGACGTCGTGCTCGAGCGAGACGGTTTGAGGTCCCAAGTTACGAAGATCTAATTCATTCTCAACCGCCCTGATTCGGGGTACAGTCGTCGTTTATAGGTTCAGCTCGTACCTTGAAGTCAAGTCTACATATTTTGTGCTCGGCTTGTTCCACACGAAGAGGGCGGTCCAAGAAAGAGGTTCTCAGTGGCCACCTGGTATGATGCTATGTCCATATGTCCGATCACTCATTCTCGCAAAGTCTATTATGATCTACCGTGGTTGCCACCACCTTCTCGTTCCCCCAGTTGACATACAGGTGTCCCATCAATTATACCCTCGCCTTGGAGGGTGTCTTGTTATGAGGGGAATTTTGAGCTTTTGCTGGGAAGGTAAGTCTTCCGTCAGATAATCGTCTCCTCGGGCTAACGACCATTGAACGTATGCAGAGAGTGCAGACACCACCCCGGCCTTCTTCAACAGGATAGCCGCACGTTTCAAAGCCTGCTGCGGTATGTGCTTCGCCTCTGGGGCGGTAATCGAAATATTCAAGTCACTGTAAAGGATTACTATCAAAAAATGATTTCGACGAGCTGGAAGGTTTCACTCACGCAGTGGTAATTCCATCCCCAGTGGCACGCTCCCATACAACCTGACTTGAACGTCCCCTTCAAACTCGTAGCTCGACCACGGAATCGTATCCTGTATTCGCTGAACACTTCCTGACGGAAAAAATTCTCAGTTGGCATTGACTCGATGCAGGATATGAATTCTACCACTTCACGTGCAGCCTACGTTCTGCCTTTCAATAAGTGAACAGAAGAAAAGAGCGAGGGGCGGCTCCCCTTTGGTCGACAGATACAGCAGGTCCTCCTGCTTCAAAGTTGAGGTCGTCATCGTCGTGGGCGATGGACCCGAACAAGGACGGAAATTGTCATCAAACTGGGCGCGGACGGGAGTGTTGAACGAGTGGCTAGTAGGGAAGAAGAGCGAGCTACATTCGACACGACCCATCCTAAGCTCCCTAATCCCCTCCGCCACAGCCATACTGTCACACCGAAAGTCATCGGGAAGATAAGAAAAAACCGTTCCTGGCCGTTCTTGGCCTGTACAGGCTAAACGGCTGGGTCCGGACCGGCTATGTCTGTTTTTCCGCAGGCTGGATTTTCCGTGTAAAGACCCGGCCATACAGCCAGCTTCTCCTAAGATAATGTGAGCTCATCGTCATTTTTATGTTGAATCAACATTGCTGATGATATTTATTCTTTCGTATTAACAAAATGCTGACCTCCGAGTGAGATATTTGGGCCACTTTTTGCGGCTGTTCAGCCGTTTAGCCTGCGAAAATGGCTTAAGGGTCGAAAAAGGCCGGAACCGGCTGCCGGAAAATGACTCGTCTTCCTGATGCGTGTACCTTCCGATACGAGGCGAATGCAGCTGTGACGGCGCATGTGAAAATCCTAGTGTTCAGAAACTCAGCCCAGGTCGAACGATGAGATGAAGATGAAACTGACGTGTCCAAGAACCAACAATGAAATTGGGCAGTGAGCCTCTACGATCGTCCTCCTTTGAGTTCCGAGGTTGGTTCAATCAGACAGACCGAAAAGTTACAGACAGGGAAGGTTTCACCTACCTCGCAGTACAACGGAATTTATTCTTAACTGTAGTTCAATCCCGACGTTCCCCTACTTATAGGACCAAAAGAGCTGACCTTTTCGAGCCTCTTGACACAAGCTCGGGCCGTGTATAGAGTGGAAATGTACTTGGCGAGGTAACAATTGAGGTGGCCAAGCGTCAGTGTGTTCGGTTTGAATAGCCGATGCATCGAATATTGTTTCGAGAGACAATAGTCACGGAAGTGCTATACCAGATCAGCAAGGCGCGGCTTTTGAGTCAAAAACGCATCAGAATCGTCTACTTGCCCGTAATGTCAGATATACTCACCTCATCGAGCGCCCTGCATCTTGACTGGATTCGCATCGTAGAAGTCCTACCAACAGTCGGTCGGTTCGCGCTCCTCTCCCTCGACAATTTGTGGGTTACGGAGACGAAGCAGCTCGGCAATTGGCATTGCCATATATGGGGTGAACGGTCGTAGATACAAGAAGACGAGAGCAACTTGGTGACCTGTAGAGGGTGGGACGGCGTACGTGACCCGACGATACAATCCCAGATAAGATTGTACCAACCACCAGCCCTGTCTCCGCATGCATCTCAGCTCTGAGTTCACGCTCGTTCCTCGTAGGACAACTATTCCGACCGCAGTGTTTCAAAGCTTCGAAAAATGTCGTGTATGGCCGAATTGGAACGGGAAATGCGAGTAGACGGGTGTTAGAACTCGAAGAGAGAAGCCTTCAAGCGAACGCTTCTGCCCTGAAAACGCGCACTTCCGATCCACTGAGTCGAAAGAGAGTAGATAATATCGATTGAGACTCACGATGACTGTTGGGAGAGACAAGGTTCTCATACCGCCATGAAATTTTCACAGCTTCTGAGAGTACGATGGCGATGGTACAGGTGATTTTACAATGGTTTCCCGTAGGTTTGAGTACACCAAACGAAGTCGCTCAGAGTTCTTCGTCAATGATCCAACTCGACCCCCTTTTTCCCCGGCTCACAATCCTGGATAGAGCTCTGAGTGTCTTCCTATATCCACTAGACCATAATAACAACGCTTTCAAAATGATTAGAGCGGCTTTGGATGGGCTCGGTTGAACAAACGGGCACCATTTCCATCTTGGCGTAGCGGAAATGACGATGTTCCAATCTTGAGGTTATGGTCGAGTTGGTTGTTGAATTTTCGACTTTCTGCACCGCCCGGTGCCAAAAAATTAAGGTACAGAAACACGGGGAGCAAGAAGAGAGAGACAAGCTATCGGTATGAGAATGGGGTTTGAGGTAGGAAGAAGGTCGGCACCAGGGTCGCGGTGAGTCTCACCCACCATAATTTCCCGGGCCGCGCGTCCAAACTCTTTCCATGACCGCCATGACATCCCTCCAACTCATTCTCATTTTGATCTTAGCACTTCTAATGACACCCCAGACTGTTGAAAACGTATACAAGGACCAATGAAACTCTAGGTATGCGCTTGGCTGGGGCAAAAATAGTATGCCATTCGTCGAATTTTGACGAGTCTTCTACCATTCCTAGTTTATTCGTATACCGCAAAGACCTACAACTCGCTCGAGAAACGAGGCCAACGAATGGATGGAAATGACAGGTGGATTGGGAGATACGCGGACACAGGATCCTTGCAAGGTATGTCGTCAATTCGTCGTATCATTAAAAAAAAACTCTAATCCATCCTGAAGGTTGTACGCATCGGCTCGAGGGCCATCTCTTCGGTCGCTACTATCAATCTCCGTACCATCAGCCCCTCGCTGTGGTTTAGGTGCACAACAAGTTCATGTTCATCGCCGGCAACCATCCCTCAGAGTCAACGTTTTCAACCCATCAAAATGGACGTTCGAACGTTCTCGCTCACCAAGGAGTCATCAGGTCTATGCACCCAGATTACTTGTACTCCCGAGAACCCGGCAATCAAGATGGTTCGAAAGACAAACCTTGAAAGGGGTGTGTGAAAGGGAGGTAGAGAATGGCAACGTTCGCGAGGGTACGTCCATTTTACGTTCAGAATCGTCGAGTGTCACCATTAAAAACACGTTCTACAGGCACATTCATATCTTCGCCCCCTTACTGAGGTTATGAGATGCTGGGTGTCGATGAGGAAGGTACGGAAGCGATGTCTTCGTGCAATGAGGTATGTCTACATTGTTTTCGTCAAGATGGCATGGCCTCGCTGACCTTACCCATCGGCTGTCGGACACCAGATCTCTTGGTCCGAACATGGTCGTAGGAATAATTCAGTCGCCAGTTGGATCTGGCAAAGCACTGTAATCACGATCCGTCGTGGAGGTGGAATAACACAGGGTGAGACGTTCGATGTCGTCGATTTGACCGAAAATTAATCAATAGCATTCGTAGAACAAGGGTACAAAGGATATTGTATGTGATGTATAGCACAGGGTCCAGCTGTTGGTATAGGGTACACTCTTGGACGTTGTGTTGTATACCGCATGTTCGGATTGAGAAATTGTATATCAAATACCATATGATACCCAAAATCTGCCTGCATCACGACATTGGTGACCGTGATACCTTCTGCAGAAAGACAACTACGCGACACTTCGAAAATAGATCCACTCCGATTCCATGTAGATCACAATAGAGACTAAGATGAACATAAGTTTCGAGAGTTGCAGGTGTATCGAGCGGAGACTGACATTACCTTCAAATGTAATCTCAGTCAATGTCCTCAATGTCGAGGTCACGAGTCTGCGCGGGGGTATCGGAGCTCCCCGATATTCCTGACGAGGGAGGCAAGAATATGGGTGACCAGAAGCTGGATCGGTGAGCGTTGTAGGTTGTAGCTTCCAAAGGTTTTTGAATTGGGTGAGCCGCAATGGGACCTTCAGGTGCTGAGAGGTGTGCCGCCAACATCGAGGCTCCATCCTCCAGGGGAAGCTCTGCAAACAAAATCAAAGGAGATCAGACAACGGCAAAGAAAATATATGGCTGGAACGAGCCTTGATTGACCTGCGCAAACCGATCCGAGTCGCTCAGAGGTTGAAAGATGTTTTCGTCGAATCCAAGAGATCGAGCGAAATCGGCGGTGGATGGGTCAAACCCTCGGAGGAGGGGCACACTCCTTTTAGCTTGCATCAAAACTACGCATGTCGAAGTAGGCGAAACGTAGGTAAAACTCATTCGTGTGTAGGTACAATGCATTTCTGTTCGGGACAATTGGAGTTCAACCGCGGGGACGCAGGTTTGACTCCCAGGCATGCAACTCACCAAATAGTCCGCACTGGGCTCGTCTATTTCAGGACCAGGGGCTCCAACGTTCATCGTCACGGAGGGTCGGGTATATCGCCACTTAGTTACAAAATCAATCTAAGTGAAGTTTGGATTAGGCGAAGGTCGATCACAAATACCTAGACCGTATCAATTCATAAAGGCAGGTCAGCCATCATAAGTCAAAAGAGAACGGATGAACGGATCTGGCAGCGGGCGGCCATATCCGCAATTGTTTCAGCAGACTCATCGCTCAAATAAGCTGCGGGGCTCAGGGTTTCTGTCTCAAGATACCCCTACCACACTACTACCGCACTTGAGCACTTCTCTCTATCCTAGATTTGCACGAGCCAGTGGAAATTCGGTGATTTGTTGAGATCACTAGTCGTGGGAAACCCGTGATAATTGGGAGTAACTGGGAACTACTACTCAGCTGAGCTAAAGCATAGGCATCATGTAGGTACAGAGTAGCTACAACAGGCCAAACAGAGTGAAAGTCATGTAGCTTGTAGTGGAATGTATGTACAATGGAGGTTGATGTAGGTAGGTTGTAGGTAAAAGTCGGCGGTACGTAGGCAAAATTAAGTTCACGTATCTAGAATGTAGGTCGCTGTAGGTTGTTGTAGGCTGATGTCGTCAGATCACAGGTCGATGTGAAGGGATTGTAGGTGAAGCGTCGGCTGTTGTTGCGACTATGTAGGTAGCCGTGTAGCTAGCGAAGCTAAACCTTGTCTAATGTAGGTTTGATGGAGTGAATGGTATGGGCGGGGTACGTCGGCATTGGTCGGATGTAGGTACTACGTAGGTGAGTGTGCAGCTAGCACGTACGATCTGTAGTCTTATGTAGCTATGACCACGCAAAGTGGTAGCGGGTGGATATCTAGATGATTTTGTGTATGTTTCAAATCGCCTATAAGCCTTTTTCCGAGAAGGAGTCATCGTGAAACCCTCGTTATCCTAAATCCGACACCACAGCCTGAGTATGATCTCCATTCCATTTCTCCACCAGTGTCCGAACCCCGATCTCCATTTTCCAATGATCCTCCTCCTGTAGGGCTGGTACTTCTGCTATCCAGGTCACTTCTGTGAGACAGATGTGTTGAGACTTCCGCTCGGCACTTGAATCAGTAGGCGACTCCGATTTCAGGCGAGTCTCCTTTTTCCAGTGTCATATAAATGACTTTTGTAGAGGTCGGGGGTCCAGACTCCCGCCACTGCCCAGATTTTCTCTAAGTGGCTGGTGCTTCGGTGCTCTCTGTCTGTCACTGTGTACTCGGCCTCATAGTACACCCAATGTTGGGCTTTGTTGTACGTCATCCTTTCATTGTTTTTCTCGAATCTCAGCACGAGCTTATACTTTCCGCTACTCTAGTCAACAGCATGGGGATATCTGACTGGGGAGAAAAAGAAGCGACGAAGTCGGCCTCGGGAAAGCCAGTCTCGCCCGGCGCGATCTCACATACTCCCAGTTAGCAGGAAACGGACTGGCTTTGCAGAAATGAAGGCTAGTGCTATGAGCCAGCAGGATGACGATCGTACGGTTCCAGAACCTGCTCATTTTTGGTTACTATTTGACTGTTATTTGTCCAGTATCCGATGAACAGGACCCTGTGTCAACCGCGACTACTGTGAGTCGCACGGAAGAGCGTGTTGTTGATGAGAGGGCAAATGTATTTTCCGAGGTGAGTATACTCATTGTTAGTGTGCCACAAATACCAAATTACCACTGGTTTTATGCACAGAAGCAGGTTGAAAGAAAGAGGAAAGCTTCCGGAACCTCAGCCAATGGAGTTGCGGCATCAAAAAGATCCCGAGTTGACCTTGCCCCTCCTCCACCCGAAAATCAACGTTCTCACCCCCCTCCAAAGCGAAAAATACCACAGATGTCTGACCACCCCTCTGCTCCGCCGTCGAAGCATGTGCGAGTTCATTCGCCGTCCCCTGCACCTTCAGACTCAAGCTCAATTCTATTTGAGCAAACGACTATCGATTACTCAGAAGAGCCGCAGCGCGATGCGGCAGATGGCGCCCGCCTCAAGTCTACTCAGGAGCTCGAGCGAGGTTGGACTGGGTATCCACAAGGTAACTGGGTCATGGACATTTCGCACGACGAATACAAGCAGCTTGGTGGTCTCATGACACACTGGGCTACGAGGAACTCTGGCGGCCATCAATCAAAGGGATCTTCTCGTGAATCTACACACATCGCAAAGGGGAGAAGGATTGTCCGTCAGTGCCTCGGAGTACTGTTGTGCAATAATCCCGAATGCGGCCTGCTTATTCGTCCCAAGACTCTCCAGAAAAACTTGAAGCAGCAAATTGGATCCCGGTGCGAGTGTAACGAGTTTGCCAACTACAGAGAGGTATACACACTCCGACATCATCCCTGCAGCAACAAGTCCGTGATCACTATATGGTCTGGTGGTGTTCACTACGAGAACGGCACAACTCATCATCACACTCCTCCTCCAAAAATTCACGTCGATCATGACACTCGGTCACACGTTGAAACACTTATCGAGCAAAATCCACAGGCAAGCATTGCCAATCTTCACGCCGGCCACACTGCTACTGGCGAGTCCCTTGCTGACATTGATTCCAAACTCTTGAACCGAGACTATGCCCAGAAACTGATTGGTCCTCTTCGGGGAAACAAGGTGTCGGGCATACATTTCCTGAAGGAATTCGCGGAATTTCAGAGGGAGCAGCCGCACTTCATTGTCGCTGCAGATATTCTGGGTGGAATAGCCGTGTTATCGGGCCAAACACCTTGGATGCGGATGATGGTATCAAGTCGGCAACGCAGTGAGCCCACAACAAATATTCCCAATGGTCTAGATGGTTTAGCATCGGATGCTGCTCATGGGTGGTGGGCAGACACGTCTTGTGTTCTCATAACAACGTCGATGTTCTCTCCCATTCTACAGCAATGGGTCCCGGTCCTCTTTTCATTCTCAGATGGGCAAACATCTGATCATTTCAAGGCTCACTTCTATACATTGATGAAGTCAATTCGGATCACTCGTCGAGAGGCAAATCTACCATTTCTGGATGAGGATGTCTTCGGGGTGAGTTGATTCCGTACTACAGCCAATAATTCAAACCTTCTAACTGGAAGTATTGTGTCAGGTGATGGACTTTAGCGATGCGGAATCAAATGGATGGATCGAAGCATATATTGAAATACATCTTGAAGACCCAACAAATACACTAACTCGCAACGAACTCCGTAGACGGGCCGAATCACTGCTAAGGGGTTGCCAGTATCACTTCCGCTGCTCGGTAAATCGCACGGCACGCTCTGGCTCTCGGTCAAAAGCAGAACGGAAGGAGTTTCGGAAAGTAGCACTTCAGCTGCTCGATCAGGAGGATGTTGAATCTGCAAAGCACCATGGCCAACATATGCTGAAGAAATTCCCCGATCTGAAGGCCTGGATTTCTTGGTGGACACGACCCGATCACGCACGGAAGCTCATCTTGGGGGGACCAAACTCAAAGCTAGAGGAGATACCTGCCATGAAACGTGGAGCCGAGACTACGAACGCGCAGGAGGCCATGCACTTCAGCATGTATTCGCATTTTGGGAAGGAACATGGGCTTATGGATGGATTGAGGTTTTGTAAGAAGTATGCAGACATGCGGGAGCGGCAATACAATGAACGATCTGGTAAGTTTTCTTCAATCTCAATCATGTTATTATCAGTCTAAACGCACTTTTGCAGCGGGAACAAAACTGTGGGATGGAAAGTCAGCCCTTGCTGAGCGACGGAAGAAGCAAGAGACAATCATGCGCACCAAGAACACTCGTACACCCCGTGCTATCCAAAACCAGAGGAAGAATATCAAGAAGGCTCAGGCTGATTACCAGCCGCCAGAAAGCCCGCAGTCCTCAGACTTCATTACATCGGACTCAGGCCAGGATGGCGACCTAGTGAATGAGAAGTCGTTGTCTGGTGACAATGGGGTTGCGGATACCAGTGACAGTGGCACCACCAACATAGATGAACCAACGAGTGACGGGAATGTTACCAAGATGCTTGATCACGCTCGCAACTCAGTCTCTCGCTCATCCAAGAAACGGTGCATCCCCACATCTTTGAACGAGCCGAAGGAGGCAAAGATTCAGTCAGAAAAATCGTCAACAAAGTGCGTGACTACTGCTCCTAGTTACTCAAGAAATTGTCTAACCCCTCATTCTCCCTCAGAATCAACCGCAAATTGGCAAATTTTCCTTCTCTGGTTTCAAAAGGTCGCACATCGCAGTCCATCTCCAATCCCCCAAAGGCCCCGACTTCTTCCTCTGGCCAGAACGCAGAAGGCTCACACTCCTCAGTGAATGAACCGCTTCAGATCAAGGCTCGAAAGGATGCGCCTGGTTTAATTTCCACTGTTTTCACCTTGAAGGACGAAGGCGGTGGGGAGCATCGAGTAGGCCTCAGCCGTCGGGTCAGCCACATAGCAAGCTACAGATGGGCAAACAACTCGTGTTGGTTTGATGCTTTTGTTGAACCGTTATTCTGGGCCCTCGGACGCCATCACAGTGCCTTGGAAAGAGCTTTTTCCGCGCCCAATTCCGAGATGGTCCCATTTTATCCACTGTTCAATCACTTCCAGCGTCGCGTGCATGCTCTTTTGTCATCCTCAAGTGATCATATCGTACAGCAAAGGCTTTTCAACGACAAGAAAGCAATCATATCATTTCTTTTCAACAACTCATTCATCCACACTACCGAAAACTATCAGAACGACACTGCTTGGCTTCAAGGCTGCTTTCGGCTACCTCGAGCCATCAAATTCTACCGGGATCAGTCGGACAATGCCTCTACAGGGGAGTTCCCACCAGCATTGCAGCTTTCGATGGACCTCCTCACTACAAAATCCATCAAATTTCGACTGTGTACTGGTGGCCTCAGTTGCGTCACCGAGGGTGGATATGCACACTGCGAAATTAGCCCCGTGATTCATAAGTGTGTGAACACACTAACATCGCGAGAGCACGAGACATTCGAGGGAAACTTAGAGAAGTGGCTACGCTACCAGCTCAACATTCCCCAACGGTCGCGAAACCTCTGGACTTTTGACAGTCTCCATACCTGCTGGCACGTTACCCCTACGGAGACCCTGTGCCAAGGTATGGCCTTTGATGGTACTTTCATGATAGGACTGCCGCTTGTTCTCGTCATCCGCCAGGACGACAATTGTCCTCGGTGGAGTATGCCACACATTCTCCGGCCATTCTCTTCTCGGGACTCGAAAGCCCACCGAGTGGAATATAACTTGGTTGGACGAACATTCTTTGGCCATTCACATTTTGTCAGCCGCTATTCCATCCCCTCCGATAGCAAGTCCAGCCAGGCTTCCTGTTACTTCTTCGATGGTATGGCAAACAAGGGCAATAGCAAACGGGAGGAGAAGACAGCACCCGCCCTACTTGGAGGTTTTGGTGCGGATCTTCCATCTGGATATCATGATTACCGGCCATCGGCGGCTATATACAGCCTACGGGGTGGGCAAAAAGCACAACAGTGGGCCTGGGACAAGCAGAAACATGACTTGAAAACACACTTGAACATCGATATCAACATACCACTCGACCGTTCTACCGAAAACATCTCGCCTGTAATGTCCCGAGCCGATCTTGTCAAGATTCCCATCGAAGATCTCGAGTGGATGAGTGAGACTGCCCGACAACAGTATAAGATAGAGAGAAGTGCGCCTACGGAGTTTGCGCTAGAGGCGTTTCTGTCCCGCCCAAAGTCTCGGAACCCCAGGCCCCCACATCCGGGTGAGGTAGAGATTACGCCGGATGCATCTGAATGTGAATATGACGGTATGTCAACCTCAGTGGAAGCTTCACACTGTGCTGACTAACCGACACTCTCTATCAGAGCTCGATTCTTCAGCATCGGATGCCAAACCGTTGGCTACACTGCCCGATTCAGATCAGCAACACATGAGTGAGCATAGGTTCCCCAGCTCTTTGTCACCTATCACTACATCTGCTAATGGATCCCAAGGACACGAGGACTTAGCTAGTAATTTGCAGTAAGTTTTTGCTTGATATCTTTTCCCTCTACTGTCTAATCCTGTTCATGGAACAAGGCCAAACACAATGGTTCTTGCACAAGACGGGATTTTTCACTACCCATGTCTCCTCGTCGAACAAAGCACACCCACAACATGGACTGTACGCTGGTGGCCTTTGAACGAACCACATGAAAGCGCAAGACAAAAGCCAGGCGAGAACTCGGAGGTCGAAGTCAACCGGATAGTTGACGCTCTATGGCATAATGTTGAAGGCCGACGACGTGTTAGAGTGAGTGATTACCTTTCTAGCGGGATTGGTTGGCTGAATAACACATGAAGCTCGGAAAGTGGAAAACTACCCCGGAGATTCATCACGAGCGACAAAAGCGCGATGATTGGCTAAGTCCGACAACATCACTTCCATTCCCTCCCCAAACTCACACAGTTCTCTACAAACACTGGACGCGCTTTCACACTCTTATTGTTAATCCAAATGATCTTCACGACGAGTCTCTCTATCCCGTGCTGCGGGCTAGGAGCAAACAAGAACACACTCGTCGGGGACAACCACATCTTGTTGTACCATACACAGGCGGTCTTTCCCTTCAACTCCGTTCTTGGATCGTCAACTGGCTGTACAATACAGTTCCCGGAGTCAAGAAGATTCGCAAACCACTCTGGATCACCGACGGTGGCCTTCAGGATGCGCTCATGATTTGGATAATGGAACGCGACCGAGAAGAGTTTCTAACGGGATGGAAACCAGAGGCTGATAAGGATGAGGAGCATTACCTCCTCGAGAGTGCATGGGAGCGGCTGGTCGAACGTACAGGAACGTCAAAGGACTTGGAATCAGGCGATGGCCTGATGACTCCGACAAGACTAGGTGAGGAGTACGACCTACTGAAACGACTCGAGGAGCAACTATTTGATTGCTCTGATCATGCGGGTCATGCGGGAAATGAACAATGGGGATTGGATCAGGGAATCAATCAGGATAACTGGCGCCCGTACCGTTTCTTTACCCACCTTGGCTCGTCATCCCGCAACGACGAAACTGAATATGAGGTGAGCTTTCGGTATTTTACTCCCTATGTTGCGCGCTGACAAGGACTTATGCTCGTAGCCTGGGCCTTCTTACCACCGAGACGAGTACACAATTGCATGGAAACAAAAGGAGGAAGTGAGGAAAGCGGCAGAGATGGACAGAGATAGAATACAGCAAGAGAATAGGCCCCTGCCAAAGCGAAGAGTTAGATAACAAAATAAGACTCATGGATCGGTAGATGCCCTCATAGCTCTCTAACTATTCGTGGTTCCAACGACTGTAACCTTGAAGTGATTCTCCGAGATCCCCAGTGGGCCTTCTCATTATTTCGAGTCTCGCTCTACTTTGAAACGACCTACTCTTTATCTCAAACCATTATGAGCACCTGAACCAACCGAAGTCTGAATTATCCTAGGCCGAGTAACGACTGACACCCAAAGCATTGTGTCGAATAGGGACTCCTCTTTTACTTTCATCCTTCTCCTGTCGTCGTCGCTGACAGGTTTAACGAGTACGTATTGATCGTGTACGCTAACGGCTACTTTTGGTTGGCCATTCGGATCATTGTAGTAACAAATAAAACTTGGTATCACCTGTGTAACGAGTGGAATATCGGTGAATTTCGCCCCACAAGCCCGCCACTACTTAGCGTTTGGTTCCGTCATGAGTCTTTATCCACTCGACATGGTAACACTGGTAAGTGTAGCCGAAGTGTAGGAGGTACGACAAACGCGTAGTTATTTATTATATGGGCGCAGTGGAGGGCATCATGATCCCGATCAGAAGCAGTCAGAGGGTAGGTCAATGTATTCGAAGTGTAGGTAGACGGAGCTAAACAGTAGGCAAACAGCATCGAATGACAAGTGAATGGACAGGTAAATGTAGTTGAATGGTAGGCGGGTGTAGTAAGGTTGTAGCTAAATGTAGCTACTACGCAGCCAAACCATGTAGTCCGCGCCTCGAAGGCAAAAGGAGTGTGCCGTCGGAGGAGTTGATATTGGCGTAGGGAGTCATAGGCATTGTTCGGCCAAGAGAATGACTCGGAGACTTGATAGATCGTGAATGTTGTTGGAAGGCCAAAGTCTTGGCAGAGGTTGCATGGGAGCGGAGAGTGGCCGTCTTCATCAAAGGACCAGAAGTGAATGGAAGAGGTGTCGCCATATTCCAGGTCGAAAGGAGGTGGTCGGACAAAGAGATAGATTGGCTGTTGGGATCGTCTACGGGCTTCAGAGTCTGAAAGGTCGCCATCCAACGAGGCGCGAGGGAAGACAAGGCCTGAAAGATGTTAGTAGATGGAAGGGGAGTGGAAAACGAGGACGCACGGTAGACACTCAAATCTTCTTCCATAGATATTCCACGCGCACCAAAAACACTCCAGGCTTGTGCCATCCACGCCCTCCTTGCATCCCAGTTCCACCTCAACGAAAGGTAGTCTCCACCATTGAGCGTAAATCTACTCGAGATGTTAGATGGAAGGAGTGGGTGATGTTTTTGAAACCCACCTTGTCATCCCATCTGCCAGGAATTTTCGATCCAAAAGACTATTGTAAGGACTCATCCAGGAAAAGTTGTTTGCGACCGCGATGGGGGCGTTGGTCAACGTCGAAATCACCATCGGCCGAAGAACTCGTTCAGGCACATCAGTCCAGGCACCCGAAGCGACTCCATAGACGACAACGTCATCGACATGCTTCGACTTGAGGCCCGCCAAGAAGCGCAACAAAACGTCTTCTTGAACGAGTTCCGCGGTCAAAGGCAGTTCCTCATAATAGAAAGTCCAAACATTGAGCCAGGGGCTTGGCCCTGGCGGACCACGACAGAACACTCCCTTCCCCGGATCCAACCACATCTCTTCTGCCTTGCAACGCAATTGCAACTGTCACAGGTTCATTCAACTGTATCCGAATATTATACTGACTACTTACACGTATAGTACTGAGATACACCCGACCTATAATCCCTGCATTCACCTGCGCAGCCGGCACCAGCTCTGAAGGGACAAGTCAGCAAAACTCGACCTTTGGTATCCAATCAGTACGCACCATTGTACATTAGTATTGATGGGGCCGCTGACAGGTTGTAGCCGTAGACTTGAGGTCCGTTCAATGTCCTAAAGCGACTCAAGTATCCGTGCAATGGGAGGAAAGCTAAGACGTACAGCTCACTTATCAACATAGCGAAATCTTTTTCAAACGCCTGGAATGAGTTTAGCATTCATCGGCGAGAAATAGCGATTGATTCTCGTACCTGTTTCGCTTCCGGACCGCTGTATTCCACCAGCGTGAAGACCCTACCCGGTCTATCCACAATTTCGACTGCGTATGAAATCCTATCAGCTTGGTCTCGTCTCCTTATCCAGTAACCCCACTGTCGTTCCCCGTCTTCCCATGAGTAACGTCCATTCTCCCTCAGCTTGTAGATCGCGCCACGCTTCACATAGTAGTACTGGGGAATGATAAGATGTCGATCCTCGTACCCAGCTTTAGCCGCTTACCTCGTCCAACACTGTGAGCTCCTTCCTCTCCGCTTGTACGAGTGTCGTGTAATTGATCTGATCTCCGTTAATGTGATTGAAGTTTCCGCCTGTGACCTGAGTATTTTGCGCATCTTGAAAGAAGTGAGAAGACATTGAGATGATGAGCAAGGGATACGTTGAGTACGAGGTGGAGGGTGGAGGGTGGAGAATGTGGTGGTAGGGAAACAACCCAGATGAAGCCCCACGAGCAGTCCACACCCAGGCTGCGGTCAAAACATGCGATGTACACGCTGTTTGTTCGACAGCAATTCCTCTTTTAGACCTTCGCCGTACTACGCCCACACAGCCCGGCCCAACGCTGTTGCTATCGATATGAACGATCCCTGTCACAAACACGATTGGGTCTCGATAAGGTCACTCACCGCTGCGATCAATGCCCTCTCGAGTCTTCTAATTACCCCCAGTTTCCCAGATCCAATCTCCTCGACCGTAGTGACTTCGGTATCTCGCCGGGTTGCTGATTTGTATGAGAACGACCTTGAGTAGAATGCAGAACGAGTGCCCAGGGAGTTGTATCTTGTGCGTATCGAGCCTCGGAGAGGTGGGTGTCTTGAAACAAGGATGGATCGGGATCGGCCCGGAGAAAGAAAGAATTTTGCTAATTAAGCGCTCACATGCACACCTCGACTTGTGCTCGGACCATCACCACCACTGGCAATTTTGTGGCATCAACCGCCCTCTCCAACATAATATTGTTGTTTAGGAGCTATTGAATCGGCTTGTGAGTCTTGAGTCGAGCGATGCATCTGTTGTATCGTTTCTAGGCTATTTCGAGGCTCATGATCCCAAAAGTTGCCGTTTTACAGCAGCAGAGACCTCGACAAAATCATAGCCATTGTCCGTGAGGCGTTCAATAGCACCTTTGGTCCTCAGGTCGACGCAGGCATGCGGATTCCTGTGACGGAATCTGTAGTATGTCCGCCTTACTTTCGCCGCATAAAGGGACTTAATTACTGACGACTATTCTGTTCTCAATGTTGCTACTTTCGAAACACTCAGCAATTCAACTCAGCTCGTCACCTCTCTAAGATTTCGAGCTTCAACACCTACCTTGATGACCAGAATTCTTCCCTCGCCATGGTTCTCCGTCAATGAACAAACATTCATACAAGATAATCCATACCGAGTATCTCGCCGTGTCTGCATTCCGCATCCGACATTCAACTCTCCCCTATGCCCCAAGTGTCACATTCCGTCAATAACCGCCCGAGATCTCGTTCTCTGGATTGAGTGGCGCATTTTCGGTCTATGTTCACGCCCTCCGTCGACTATCTCTCAGAATTGACTAAACGGCTTGGACTATTGCTCGCAGGCACCGTGCCTGGTGGCTCCCTGCAGCTACAACGAGCCTCAAAATGCAGTTTTTAAGAGGTTCCGCCTACACCAACGGAACGTAACTCTTCAAGGTCGTGCCTATGAAGCTAGCTCAAGAATCGGAGTCAAAGAGCGGGCCAGTTGGATAGAATCTGGCTAGGGTTTGGTATTCCTCCGGTAAGTCTATCTCGCTAGTTCTCGTTTACGTCCTTTTGATCGCCTCAGTGCTTCGAAAATGAGAAGGGCTGCAGTACGGGCTAACACTCGTCGCCTATCTGGGTTTGTGGTAGCGAGCTGTGGATGACGGGCGAGGGGGTGTTCTGGTCTTCACGTTATGGCATCTTCTCAGCCAACTGGTATCTTGGGATTGGTCGGGGAGACCCATGTAATTTGGGTACGTCTCATCGTTCACTCTTCGCTATACAATCTCTATCCATTTGCTGATCCCACAAAACAGACTCTTGAATTGTTTCCTGAATACTCTCGAGCACCAAGTTCCTCTGAATGCTTCCGAGTTGGATCCAGGAAACTTGTCGCCTCGGAAAGGCGGGTGACATTGATGGAAACACCTTTAGGGATCGCTGTGAATGTGATTGCGTGCTGAACCCAAAGGAACAACGAGACGCTAGCGGAGACCCTCCGTTAGATTTGAGCTTTATGGTTCCGACAGAAGCAATCGAGATCCGACTGGCCGATAGTACTGTGCGTCTAAGGTGCGTCTAGGTAACAATCCTTATCCCTGACCGAACATGATGATGTCCTTCTATTGAACGGTAAAGGAACTCATTCTGCAGTTTTGGCCCCTCAATCCCTTCGCCCTGCTCCATATCCGCCACGGCCGCATCGTCGGCAATAATGGATAGAGAAGGGCTCAGATTGCGTTTTATTCGAAGACGACTGCACACCTTCACTGGTCGAGATTGCGGGGAAACAAGAAGACGAGGGTTATAGTACATAGCCCGTCTATCATAAGGTTAGTCGTGTTTATTCATTTGTATGAAAGGCTGAATTCGCTGCTGGTTTCTATACTAGTGGTCGAGTGTTTGCCGCCAGAAAACTCCCGAAAGGGGTCTGTGGGATAACTCGGGACACGAGCCGCTCAGAACATGGGCACAGGCAACGGCAATGACAAAGTTCAGGAGCATCTGAACGCGCATAACTCCAGGAGTCGGGACATCGTATAAGCCAGGCAACGGCGATAGAGAACCCCGGGAAGTCTGAACCCCGTCGATGCATTTGACACGCTGGCTGGCTGATCCGAAGCGACATAGGTGAGCGACCTGTAGATCCTCATGTTACAGTATTACCCCTCAAACTTTGTTCTGGCTAATTGTAATTGTTCAGTTCTATGACTCTGAAACCCTGGGACTATTCTTCGGATACCCTCTACCCCCTAATACCGACACCGTATCGTGTCTGCTTGGGTTGCTCAAGGCTGACCTTGAGCACTTGAACAAATCCACACGAAGGATACGTGCGGTCAGACTCCTGTTTAACTCCTAAATTGCGGGAACCCATGCTTGTATACCGTATCTTGACGCGATGTTTGTAAGGTTGGTAAGTCCGGCATGCGCGTCCGTGTAATTGATTCGTTCTTCCCTTGGACCATGCCGTGTAATAAACTCCTCCTCCTCCCTATTCAGAATCTGGGTACTACCCACTTATAGGCTTCGGGCTCTCTTGATTCCCTTGATCTCGACGGTGGCTGGGCCAACCAGAAATCTAGAGGTCCAAAGGGTGGGTAAAGGTCGTAAACCCGATAATGCTGCTATTGTACGTCCCGTTTGGTTGATTCTCGCACAGCCGATCTTGAATTCAGCTCGCAGCTACTTTTTCTAGCTTGCGTTCGCCAGCTCGAATATAGGCGTTGTATCAACCTAGACAGACGTCTCAGTATGTACTTCTGGCACTCTTTGAGAGGGTCAATCTTCCGTCGGACAATCGCTCTTCGTGTTTTCTCGCACTAACGACTGCCTTGCTGAGAAAGCTTCATTAATCTTAAGACAAGATGTCGATAGTCACTATTGGCGACGGGCTCGCGATCTCACTCGCCCTGATTTCAAAGACAAGCATCCTAACAACTCCCCACTTGACGTCTTTGGACGCTCCGAACATTGAAGCCTACGGTTTTGAGGTTAGTGACAAGTCGTTATTGCGAGATAGTGGCGAGTTGGACATCCCTCTCACGACATTTGGACCGGACACCAAGACCCCGCTAGATATATCCGATATAGTTGGGGTAGGTGACCGGATAGACTGATGATGAACGTCTTTTCTACAATGGAGATGGTCATTTTACCGTCGCATCGGAGCCAGGTAAGTAGTATCCCTTCTGTCACGGAGAATCGCGCACCAAATAGGCTCAAATCCTCCAAGATCACCCAAACCTCACACTATGTTACCTTGAGTCACCGGCGCGCTTAGTGGCTCAATAGTACATCTTAGAATGATGTTGTTCAAACGCCGCTTCCACGGTGCTAAATAGAACCCTGGCCTCGTGGAATGTTGAGAATTCAACAAGAATTCATCTATGCTGATTTCCTCGTTTCACCTTCGCTCCGTGGATCTTAGTCGTTATGTTTACGTCTGACGCTCGGACGTTTGAGAGCTTTGATCCTTCAGAATCTTTCCATCCACTCAGGCCATCAAGGCCTGGTTCAAGTTGAATCTACCTCTTCACACAGAATACACAATTCGAAGAAAGGGTTTGAATTTGGTCCTGTTTATGATACCAGAATGAGATCAAATTAACAAACCTATCAATGATGAGTAGGAAGACAACGATGTAATGTTACCATGAAGGAGCTTGGGTAGACACGGCGTTCGAGCCTACCCTCAGGTCGATCCGATACCCGCATGTCGCCAGTTCTTGGCCTCTACTGGCAACAACGAACGTCGATCAACCTCTCCCCGACAGAGTCTCATGTGAGACTGAAGCCCGGGTATGTCATTCAAGGACTTTGGTTACGAAACATATCATGGGGTATAGGTGAGGTTCACGCTCGGACATGATTTTCTGTAGAGTACGTGTAAGAGTCCGTGTACACGATATCTATGATTAAATCCTTCGAGCACACGGTGGTCCAGATATCAATTACAAGCCTGGACATAATGCATATGATTGCGGGGTGAGACGAGGTTGTAACGAGTCAATGAGGTTCAAGAGACTTGATTGGGTACCCAATACTTGCTATACATGCGAATAAGGTACATCGACCTTCTGTTCTTGTCTAGCATTAGGGCGCTGAGGAACACTGGGAAAAACATGATTTAAACTTATGCCCATGGCAGGGAGCCGTTCGTGAACCTGAATTACTAGTAATCTTGTTGGTATCCGAGAGATTGATGCCGGTTCATTTCACGTCTCTCAGAACAAAGAGGGTAAGAGATGTGTACAAGATTCACGCCTTTGTAGGTCCTTGTAGGCACGAGATGTTGCGGACGTCCAAGATTAAGCAGGGCAGTCTGATCGCGTATAACTCCGTCTGCTTAAAATGAATCTCGAACAATCCATCTCAGGATCTAGAAACAAATCGGTATGTTCCAATCGCCAATCTCAGTGTGACAGCCAAATTCTCGTATATTGAGGACCGTCCCATCCCTATTTCCTTCCACTACGACCGACACGATGTCAGCTTCAGATAGCAGATGTGTAAATTCCGATACCGAGCGGATGCGGGCGTTAGGGAACGTATACAGGTTCTGGTGATAATATAGTCAGGGTAGATCGAGCGGGATGGCAATGAAACTGCCCTTGTCCTGGCCTATCTTGTCATAGGCCAATGAGCTCCAAGATCCCAGATGGGCTTCTGTGGGTGATACGATCAGACGAACTCAGGTGTCAGGAGTAATGAAGACTTCACCTGCCTCGGAAGTTCTCAATTTGGGGAGTTTGCACGAGATGCTGCAGCCGAAAGCGCACCGTTGAGCAAGATGAATTGAACAAAGTCAGAGCTGGCTTACAACTTAACCCTTCCACAGTAACAAACTCCGTTTGAAGAGGAGATAGTTGAGATACCTGGCGGACGCTCGAAGGATCGAATATTGCCCCGAGAGACAATGGTCTGATCAGGGTGTAGCGTTCCTTCCGTCGTATGCCATCCCGCATTGCGAAGGTGCTAATGTATCAGTATTGCTCTCTCGCTTATTAATTCAAATAGTATGTTCACCTTATCGAACTCCATGCGTTCCTCCTCATTAAAGGAAAGCCCATCGAGGATGAGTCAGTTCGCGCTCCTCTCCCTTGATATCGTTGTAATGTGTACCCGCTGTCGCGAAACTCCGTAGGTTTCGATGAAGAAGCAACTCGGAAATGGTCGTGGCCATAGGGTGACCTGAACGGTCGTAGATGCAAGGCGACGAGAGTAAATTAGCGAGCTGCAGGTGGTCAGACGGCGAACATGTCCCGACGATACGATCTTGGGATTACAGCAACCACCAGCCTTGTCTCTGAGCTCGGGCTTGTTCCCTGTATGACAACCATTTCGACTGCAGTCCTCCAAAACTTCGAAATATGCCGTGTGTGATCAAATTGGAGCGCTAGATGCGATTAGAAAGATGTTAAAGCTCGGATAGAGAAGTCTCAAACCAAAATTTCTACCTCGAGGACGCAAACTTGGGAACCAAAGTGAAAGGGAGTAGACGACATTGGTCGAAACTTACGAAGATCTTTGAGAGGGAGTAAGAAAAGACTTGCCACCGCCATGATCTCTTTGCCTTCGAGAGTGGGGTGATGACAATACGGGTGACATCAAATCGGTTTCTGGAGAGTTCGAGTTCACCAAACGGTGCCGTTCTTCATCAATAATCCAACCTGTCCTTTTTTGTGCCGACCCACATCCCTGGACACAGCTCTGAGCTCCCTGCATCATGTACCGGACCAAACAAATGATACTGTCGAGATGATTAGAGCGGCTTTGAACGAGGTGAGATGAATGAATAAGTACCATTTCCACCTCAACACGGCGGAAAGGACGATACTCCAATCGTGAGGTCGTGGTTGAAATGGTTGTTAAATGTCCGAATTCGTGCAACACCGGTTCTAGGAATCGAGATACGAAGGACGAATAGAGAGCCACAGTCTATGGATACGAGAATAATCATGAAAGTTGGCTCCAGGATCACGGTGACTCACCCGGGCCGCGCGTTCAAACTCTTTCCACGACCGCGATGACCATCGAACCACAACCTCTCTCACTCGTTCACGTTCGATTTCTAGCACTCCTCATGGCGTCCAAAACGGCTGAACACATACACAAGGATAAAGGAACGTTCTAGATATGCACTTGGTTTGGGCAAAAACAGTATGTTGTTCGTCAAATTCTGACGAGTGTCCTACTGTTCACAGTCAATCCATAAACCTCAGACGCGTTCAACCCGGCCAACTAGGGCATCGAATGAAGGGAAACGAGGGGCGAATTGGGAGTTACGCAGATACAGGAAGCTTGGATGGTACGTCGTCAATCCGCCGTATCATCAAAATTTCTCTAAATCCATCCTGAAGGTTGTATGCATAGGCTCGAAGGCCATTTCTGTGGCTGCTACTATTTATCTCCGTACCGCCAGCCCCTCGCCATGGTCTAGGTGCACAACAATCTGATTTCAATGGCCAGCAAACATCCCTCAAAGTCAACGTTTTCGACCCATCAAATTTCACGTTAAAATGTGCTCGGTCACTGAGAAGGATTCCTTAAGGACCATCAGGTCTATGCCCCACAGATTCCTCGTGCCTTCGAGAACATGGGAATCATGATGGTTCGAAGGACAACCCTTGGAAGGGAGGTATCGAATGGCAGTCTTTGCGAGGGTACGTTAGTTCCGCTTTCAGGATCGTCAAGCCTCGCCATTCACAACAGATTTCATAGGCGCATTGCTATTTTTGTGTCCTTACTGAAGTTACGAGAGGCTGGGTGTCGATGGGGAAGGTACGGAAGCGATGTGTTTGTGCAACGAGGTATGTTTCAATCGTTTTCACCGGGATGGCATGGGCCTCACTGATCTTACCCGTTGGCTGTTGGAGAACAGATTCGTTGGTCCGAACTCTAAAATGCGCTTGTAGGGATATCGTAGCCATCAATTGAATCCGTCAAAGCACTGTCATTGCAGATTTTAGCTGGGCATGAACCGCCATGGATTACGAGAGGGTGAGACGTTCAATTGTGATCGCTTTGACTGAAAACTGATTGATAGTGTTTATAGAACGAGGATACGAAGGGTGCTGTATGTGAGATATAGCACAGGGCCCGACTGTCGGCAGCGAACGCACTCTTGAGTATCACATTGAACCTCGTAGACTCATAACAAAAAGCTATGTATCGAATACCGTTGGATATCTAAATTTTTTGGGCCATATCACGACACTGATGACGAGGAAAAACCTATTCTGATTTCCATGTAAACTCAACTAGAGACTAAGATGAGCACGAGTCGCGAGAGCTGTACTTGCAACGGACCGAATTCTGACATTACCTTGCCTCAATCGATATCTCCAATGTCGAGGTCGAGGGTCTGCGCGGTGGTGTTGGAGCTCTTGGATACTTTTAACAAGGGAGGGAGGATTATGGGTGACCAGAATATAGTTACATACAAGATCAAAATCGGGCGATAATTACAAGGGAAGCCAGGATGATACGGAAGTTTGAACTAGCATGCGACTATGGAGTAATCTAAATCATTCACGTGGGCAACAGTCTCCGACACCAAATTACCTGGAGATTGTACATCAGAACCTCAACGTATACATGCGTGGATGAAATATAGTATGTACACCATTTCTTCAGGAATCCGGGTTTGGCCCAGTGATTTGACGGACCTTCCGTTTCTGCTGATAGGCTCGCGGTGGATTCGGGTTCTGTGTCATACTTCACAGCGGTCTCCGCAACTGAATGGGTAGACAGAGATGTTTGGCGAGTGCTGGAGGTCATGTGTTCTGATGATTTCTGAGCTGGGTGAGTTGCAGTGGGATCTTCGAGTGCTGAGATTTGTGCTGCTGACGTCGAGGCTCCATCCATCAGGGAAAGCTCTGCAAACAAAATCGAAGGAGATCAGACAATGGCAAAGAAAGGAGATGGATGGAACGACCTTGATTGACCTGCGCAAACCGATCCGAGTCGCTCAGAGGTTGAAAGATGTTTTTGTCGAATCCAAGAGATTGAGCGAAATCGGCGGTGGACGGGTCAAACCCTCGGAGTATCTGATATTGGCGTAGGGAGTCGTAGGCATCGCTTGACCAAGAGCATGACCAGGAGAATTGAGAGATTCCGAATGTCGTTGGAAGGCCAAAGTCGAGGCAGAGGTTGCGTGAGAGCGGAGAGTGGCCGTCTTCATCGAAGGACCAGAAATGAACGGAAGAGGTTCTGCCATCATCCAAGTCGAAAGGAAGTGGTCGAACAAAGAGATAGATTGGTTTTTGGAATTGTCGACGGGCTTCAGAGTATGAAAGGCGGCCAGACAACGAGGCGCGATGGAAGAGAAGGTCTAAAAGATGTTAGTAGATGGAAGGGGAGTGGAAAATGAGGACGCACGGTAGACACTCAAATCGTCTTCCATAGATATTCCACGCGCACCAAAAACACTCCAGGCTTGTGCCATCCACGCCCTCTTTGCATCCCAATTCCACTCCAACAAAAGAGAGTCTCCGCCAGCAAGCGTGAATCTACTCGAGGTGTTAGATGGAAGGAGTGGGTGATGTTTTTGAAACCCACCTCGCCATCCCATCTGCCAGCAATTTTCCATCTGAAAGACTATCACCAAAACTCGTCCAGGTGTTGTTTGCGACCACGATGGGGGCGTTGGTCAACGTCGAAATCACCGTCGGCCGAACAACTCGTTCAGGCACATCAGTCAAGGCACCCGAAAAAGCAACTCCAATGACAACAACGTCATCGACATGCTTCGACTTGAGGCCCGCCAAGAAGCGCAACAAAACGTCTTCTTGAACGAGTTCTGCGGTCAAAGGCAGTTCCTCACTTCCAAAATCCCTTATAGTAAGCTGGAGGGTTGGCCCCGGTAGACCACGGCAAAACACTCCCCTCGCCGGATCCAACCACAATTCTCCATTCCTGCAACGCAATTGCCACTGTAAACAGTTCATTCAAGTATATTCGGATATTATACTGACTACTTACACGTATAGTACTGAGATACACCCGACCTATAATCCCTGCATTCACCTGCGCAGCCGGCACCAGCTCTGAAGGAACAAGTCAGTGAAACTCGACCTTTGGCATCCAATCAGTACGCACCATTGTACATTAGTATTGATGGGGCCGCTGACAGGTTGTAGCCGTAGACTTGAGCGCCGTTCAATGTCCTAAAGCGACTTGAGTATCCGTGCAATGGGAGGACATCTGAGACGTACAGTTCACTTATCAACATAGCGAAATCTTTTTCAAACGCCTCGAATGATTTTAGCCTTCATCGGCGAAAAATGGCAATCGATTCTCGTACCTGTTTCGCTTCCGGACCGCTGTATTCCACCAGCGTGAAGACCTTACCCGGTCTATCCACAATTTCAACTGCGTATGAAACCCTATTAGCTCGACCGAGTCTCCTTACCCAGGAACGCCATCGTTCTCCCTTCTCCCATAAATAACGTCCATTCTCCCTCAGCTTGTAGATCGCGCCACGCTTCACATAGTAGTACTGGGGAATGATAAGATGTCGATCCTCGTATCCAGCTTTAGCCGCTTACCTCGTCCAACACTGTGAGCTCCTTCCTCTCCGCTTGTACGAGTGTTGTGTAATTGATCTGATCTCCGTTGATGTGATTGAAGTTTCCGCCTGTGATCTGAAAATTTTGCGCGTTTGGAAAGAACTGGGAAGACATTGAGATGATGAATAGGGAATATGTTGAGTACGAGGATAGAGGGTGGAGAATGTGGTGGTAGGGAAACAACCCAGACGAAGCCCCGCGAGCAGTCCACACCCAGACTGCGATCAAAACATGCGATGTACACGCTGTCTTGTTTGACAGTGATTCCTCTTTCAGACCTTCGCCGTACTACGCCCACACAGCTCAGCCCAACGCTGTTGCTATCGATATGAACGATCCCTGTCACAAACACG
Organism: Marasmius sp. AFHP31; assembly: GCA_024721195.1. Lineage (NCBI taxonomy): Eukaryota > Fungi > Basidiomycota > Agaricomycetes > Agaricales > Marasmiaceae > Marasmius > Marasmius sp. AFHP31. Next base: position 26,711 of record JANHQD010002642.1, read on the forward strand.
ATTGGGTCTCGATAAGGTCACTCACCGCTGCGATCAACACCCTCTCGAGTCTTCTAATTACCCCCAGTTTCCCAGATCCAATCTGTTACGCAGTCCTCGACCGTAGTGACTTCGGTATCTCGCCGGGTTGCTGATTTGTATGAGAACGACCTCGAGTTAAATGCAGAACGAGTGCCCGGGGAGTTGTATCTAGTGCGTATCGAGCCTCGGAGTGGTGGGTGTCGTGAAACAAGGAGGATGGATCGGGATCGGGCCGGCACTGATTTCAGGAATTTCGTATAAAGCGCCCATTGGCGCCCAAGCCTCGCTTGTACTTAAGCTTGAACCACCACGAGCAACTGCGCCATCTCTCCCTTCCCTTTCCTCGAGTGACATTAACCATTATGCAGCAACAAACCCCAGGCTATTTGAATTATTGAGTCGAATATCAATTCTCAAGTCGGCGGTGCGTAATTGATACAAGTCCTAGGCTTATTTGAGGCTCACGTTCTCGATTGGTGTTTTTCAGCATTCGGGATGACCCTCTTAGTCTTCAGAGGATAAAGAGATCCCCAATGAGCTTCTGATCGTCTCTTTGGAAGGATGAAAGACCGATATATCCAAAATGTGGTACTGAGATTGAATATCAGGTTACGGTTTGCTCGATGATTGGGAATAGGCCGATCAAGGTACGTCTGCGCTAGCTTTGCGTTACACTGAGGATGCATATCGCTGACCCTTCTGCTCTCATCTTGGCTTTTTCATGATCCAGCGAGCCCCAATCTCGATGCTGAACGTGAATGTCTGGCCCGGGGTATTTGAACCTTACATCAAGCCACAAGCTCAACTACGACATCATCAAAACCTCGAGGGTTGTGCACACCTCATACCTTCGACTTTCGACGTCCAGAGCTCAAACGCTCGACATCACTCTCTTCACGACCGATCCGTTTGGAAGCGCCCGAATTCGGGGATGTATTCGAAGTCAGAGTCGAGTTGGACTTCCAACCAAGGTCTCCTTCCACTCCGATGACCAACAGATCGACTTGCAGGCTGCAATACTCAGCTTACGGACGGTGACCTGGGCGTTCGCGGATCTAGATGAGGGTCCGTGCCGCACAAGTTTTACTGACATTACTTCGCAGACCATGTTTCAAAAGGCTGATGTGCTCCTCTGAACGGTAATCTACGCCAACGCCGCTGTTATCAGCGTCGAGGAAACGCATGCTACATTTCCTCGACGGATTGGAGCTTGGGTACGAGGCGAAGGGTTGAAGGAATCCTTGGGGAACACAGGTGGGGTTTAGCAGGTGAGGGTTTACGTGCCGAGCCGATGGTATTTTCTCCAAATGCTGAAACTACGACACTGGTAAGCTGATTGTTGCCCTTCTCCCGATACCACTCCCATACCGGTTGCACGCAGCTCCAGTTTCTGGGCCCCAAGGGATCCGGCATAGAATCGGAAGCGTTACATCCTTGGTCGACATTCGATTCGAGTTACTTGGATGTATCATTGCCCGTTGCGTACAGATACTCGCGAGGGATAACTTTGAATTTTGGTGTCCGCGTCGGAGCGTTGACCTGGAGCCAGGGATACATGCTCCTCCGAGTGTACGTGGGAGGTGCAGGGAGGTCATATTCACTCTTATTTCACCCTCCTTGCCCCGAAAACATTAAGCTCACTCTCCGGCATAGTTGACCTCCTACAAGGCGAATGTATGGGTTTTTTCAAGTCGTTGTTCACAATCGTTGTTTACTCGATGTCCAAATCGACACCACTTGAGGCTCTCACATCTTCAGTTCGTCGCCTGGGAAAGCCAGTCTCACGGCTGATAGACTTGAACCTCGAATAGGTTGAATCAGAGTGGCCATTTCGATTCTTTTTGTGGTTACCAAGGTACGTTTGTGACTCGCTTGTGTTTCAACTGCGGCCCCTCCTCTTGAACATAATTCTGAACGGCCATGTTATTTAGTTGCTCAGAGCGCTGCCAAGGAAACGTCGGCCCTTTCCATATCAAGCAACTCGAGGGTAACCGGATGACTCGAAGTTTTGCAGTGTAATGCATGGTTACTAGCCATGGTCACCTTGGCTCAAGCTTTTTGAGGTATCCCAAGGGTGGCTACGACGATTAAGTATGTGAGACTGTATCGTAACTCGTGGGAAGATAGTCACTGGATACTCCGAACAATGTTTCGCCATAAAAATGCTCAGATCAATGCCTCCCCTCCAGATATCGTACCTCTTCCCTCAGTCGGAGGCTTTGTGACGTTCCATCCCGAGCCAGAGTGCCTCAAAATTGTCACTTTGATATTGCTGTGCAGTATGCTTGAACTTCCGCGGAAGCTAAGAATGGAAATGAAGATTGTCTGAGGGAACGGAGACTTATGAGGTAGAGTCAGGATAGATATGCTGATTGTAAGACTGGCGACGAGACAGACTGGGCAAGATCGGTGATGTTCACGCTCAAACGTGAACTTTCTGCAAGGTACGCGTTCGAGGTCGCGGTGGTCCAAATATCTTATTGTGAGTTGATGAGATTGCCCATGCTCGATTGTAAAGTGTCATGAGGTGGGTAAACAACCGGGGAGGTTCGAGCGACTACATTTAGCACTGGAGCAGAGAAACCATATATACGGTAACCCAATACAATAGCCCGCGGAACTCGCCTTACGGTGGACTTTGAGGGACACTAAGGAGATTATAAATATAATGGCCCTTGTATGACGGCCATTTGTGCTTGATAGTATTGGCACACAACTTTAGGCGGCCATTTTTGAGAGCCCGGCCGGGGACCAGCTCAAAGGGGGCTGAGATGGTCACTAGAATCACGACTTTGTGGGTCTAGGTGGGCGTAAGATGTGACGGACGACTAGGACTATGCAAGGCAGTTCAAATCCCCACGCGGCGACAACCAGCACGATTTTCACCCTCACATAAGGTAGACGACATACAAACGCGACCAACCCCCTGTGACCTGTGTGACGCTGTGCCCGATTTGGATAAAAACCTTAAGAAATTCATGGATAAAATCAACCACATATGATATTGAAAATTGGCCTCCAACAAGTTCTGAGGATTTGACTTAGGATCTGGAACATGTAAAAACTTTCTTGAACGGTTGAGATTTCATGAGCTAAACCTCAAATTACTATTTGCAGCGAGTCCAAGTCCTCAGTTGGCCGCATCGCCACCAGATTGATGTGTGAAACCATGAGTGCACCCAGCGCGAGGCAGTAAATTGAGGTTTGACTCGCGAGATTTTGATCATTTCAGTATATTGTTACATAGTCATCATCCTGAAGACTTTTTCCAAAACTTGTTGGAAGCCGATTTCTTGTATCTTATGTGGTTGATTTTATCCACGAATTTCTTAAGGTTTTTATCCAAATCGGGCACAGCGTCACACAGGTCACAGGGGGTTGGTCGCGTTTGTATGTCGTCTACCTTAGCTTATCGTACGGGTCGAGTGTGGATGTCAGGGTGCGTATACAATTTCTAAAAAGAAACCATTCATTGTCGTCTCATGGGAATATCTCTAATCTGGCCTGAAGGATGTGCACATGCGTTTGACCGTTTGAGAGCCCGTTTTGGTACTTCTGATAGGGTAGAGCTTGACCACAACTTACTTGTCGAGTGGGAGGGAAAGATAGGACGCGCACGTTCATTTGAGATCAAGACCGTCAGATCGTATCAGTGAACACATCGTACGGACTGATATCACTCTTCCACTCTTGGTTTCGGATTTTAAGATGACGGGCGTCTTTGAGGAGGATACGAGATGCGCAAGGTGGTACGTTTACACCATTTTTGTTGGGATGGCATGGCCTCGCTGACTCGGCTCATCGACTAGCATCCTCTAGATATCGCTGGTTTGAGCTTCGAGACTCACTGGGACGCTTTCCGCGTCCTCCTACAATGGGAACGGATCGGGCTCTAGATGGACCTACACACTATGGTGAGTCCCATTCCCGCGAGGTTTAGTGGGACCGCCTTTCGTCCTTTTGATTGCTGAATGACTTGGCCCGGAAAGTCGCATATCTCAGTCTTGCAATCCGACACCACTCTCCAGCTACGGCCATTGTAGGTTACCAGTCAGAAATCAATCCCTCATTAATTTTTCTCTTTCGGGGGCAGGGATCCGGAACACTCTATGATACACTTCCCTCGATGCCCTGAATACAATACTTAGGAGGCTGGGAGATGGCAATGAGAATTACCGATAACTTTGTGGCCGTTGTACGCATGCGATGTGACGGATGGATAGGAATATGCGAGACAGCGTATATGTGTATAATTCTAGCTGTTCTACGTACATCTAGATAATTCGTTCACCCCCGGACGATGGATCGGCTGGACACAGACGTGAGTTTGGGTAGGATAACTAATATATCGTATATTGAACACTCCACCGTCGGATATCCATCCGTCTCCTGCCTGAACGCCTGTAGCACGACTAAAAGGATGCTCAAACTCACATAGTTGTGCTCTGGTATGAAGCAAAAAGCATACTTCATGGCGTGCATAAGGGTTGTGTCGATGAGAAACCCAGGACAGGTTGAACGGGGTATCAGTGAAACTGACCTCATTCCTGAAACAGAGATAAACGCGGCCGGTGGGCTGTATCATCCTAGTTAGCGTTCCGAGGTTAGTAGCAGATGATTTGAGTTGCTACGGACAGGAAGGCCCCACTTGTCTTGGAGTACAACACTACTGGATCCAACATCCCCGAGTTTGTGGCGAAAATACAATGATGAAAGCATTTGATGAAGGACAAGTTGAACAAAGTCAGAGCGAACTCACTGAGCTATTTGTAACCCAAATCATCGATGATATGGAGAAGAGATGATATACGAGGCACCGAAGGTCGTGTTAGAATCGAACGTTCAACGGGCTGGATATAGTCATTAGTCTGAGTAGGTCGAGTTCGGGCAAGCAAAACGTAGGTCGTATTTCAATCCACGATACAGAGCTCCAAATGCATCAGAATTGTCTACCAGTCCGTGACCATAGAGTTAACTCACCTCATCAGGCACCGTACGTTCTTGATTCGTTCTGAAGCAAAATCTATTGAGGGCACTGAGTCAATTTGCGTGCACGGCCCTCGATGCGACTGTCATTGCGTCTATTGCCTCAGTTTCCGTAGGTTACGGGGTAGAGGGCACCCAAAACGCGTAGGGCGATAGGGTGTTCTAAGTTCTTGAAGACTGAAGTTAAGTGGTCAGTCACGACGGCGAACCTATACAGCCCGATCAGAAATTTGGGACCGTAGCAGGCACGAGCAAGGTCTCTGGCCCCATCACAGCTATCAGCTTACTCGCAAGGCCAATTCTCCGCTTGTAGGGTTGGTTTAGAGCGGGAAAGGCGAGTATGAGGGCGCAGACATCTGAAAAAAAGAACGGACCATTCGTTTGAAATTTTCTGCCTTGAGAACGCGCACTCGGCATCCACTTAGTCAAAAGGGAGTAGACAATATATCGATTCAAACTCACGGTGATTGTTGGGAGAGACAAGGATTGCACACCGCCATGAAATGTCCGCAGCTTCCGAAGAGTACGATGGCGATGATACGAATGATTCCACAATAGTTTCCGGAAGGCTCGAGTTCACCAAACGGGGTCGTTTAGAGTTCTTCGTCAATGATCCAACTCGACCTCCTGTTCCTCGGCCCACACTCCTGGACACAGCTCTAAGTACCCTCCTTCATCTACCAAACCACAATAGTAACGCTGTCGGCATGGTTAGAGTGGCTTTGGATGGGCTTGGTTGAACGAACAGGCACCATTTCCACCTCGACGGTGTTCGAATCTTGTGGTTACGGTTGAATTGGTGTTAAATTTCCGACTTCATGCCACGCACGGTGCGAAGAATTGAGATGCAGAGGCACAGGGAGAGAGGAGAGAGACAGACAAGCTATCGGTATGAGAATGAGGTTTGAGGTAGGAAGAAGGTCGGGTCCAGGGTTGCGGTGAGTCTCAACCACCATAACCCGGGCCGCGCGTCCAAACTCTTTCCACAACCGCGATGACCAGCAAATTATTCCCTCTCTCGTTTTCGCTTGGATCCTGGCACCCCTCATGACAACCCAAAACGGACGACAGGGTACACAAGAACGAGGAAAATGCTCTAGTTGTGCGCTTCGTTCAGTCGAAAATGTGCCGTTTGTCAAATTTTGACGAGTCTTCTACCATTCCCAGTCCATGTGTATACCGTAGAGGCCTTGGACTTGCATGAGAAACTAGGACAACGAACGAAATAAAATGATGGCGAAATGGGAGTTACGTGGACACAGGAAACTTGTGAGGTACGTCGTCAATTCCTCGTATCACGAAAATATCTCTAAATCATCCTGAAGGTTGTACGCACAAGCACAAGGGCCGTCTCTCTGGTCACTACTATTAGTCTTCACACCGCCAGCCCCTCACCGTGGTTTAGGTGAGCAACAGCCTCATTTTCACCGTCTCATTTTCACCACTACCTCAGAGTCAACATTTTTGACCCATTAAAATCGACGATGGAACGTTCTCGTTCACCTAGAAGGAGTCATCAGTTGTATGCCCCACATATTACTCGAGCCTCCGAGAACTGGCGATCATGATGGTTCGAAGGACAAACCTCGAAAGGTTGGTGAGAAAGGGAGGTTTAGAATGGGAATTTTCGCGAGGGTACGTCCATTTTTTACTTTCAGAATCGTCAAGTCACCACTAAAAACACGTTCTATAGGCGCATTCATACTTTCGTGTCCTTACTGAAAATATGAGATGCGAGGTGTCAATGAGGAAAGTATTGGAGTAATGATCTCGTGCAGCGAGGTATGTTTACACTGTTTTCATGGAGTACCCCCGCTGACCTAGCTTGTCGGCTGTTAGACACTAGATTTCGTCGGTCTGAACTGTGTGTTTCACCATAATGCTTTTCCCGCCGCATGCGATGGAAGCGGTTCAACCTCTGTATGATCCTGATGTCATCAACGAATGCGGTTGCAGCGACAGTCACCAACTGACTCTAGCGACGAGAGCGCTGTCGTCAGGTATCTTGGTTAAGCACGATCTGTTGTGGGTGCAGGATAGCGCAAGAGATACTGGTGGGTCGTTCAAGGTTTATCTATTACGTGGACGGAAACTGATTGATAGTTCTCATAGGATACGGACGTGAAGGATATTGTATGTGACGCATTATGGGGTGTGGCTGACAGTCTCGGATATGGTATCGCACCTCGTAGATTTAGAGCAAAATATTGCATGTTAATGTCGTATGATCTCACAAATCTACCTATATGACCGAGATACCTTCCAGAAGGGGGGTCAGATAAGCGATAGTCTGAAGCCTATTTGAGTGTAACTTCTCAGTAAAGATAACTGGGTACCGGAGGCCAAAACAGGCATGAGTATTAGAACTGTAGGTGAACAAAAGGTCTGACATTACCTTCGATTGTGACCTCAGTCGACTTCTTCATAGTCGAGATTGAGAATCTTCGCCGTGGTATTGGAGCCCCCCGATACTTCCGACGAGGTAGGTAAGAATATGGCGGACCAGAAGCTGGGTTGTTGAGTGCTGGAGGTGGCGGATTCGAAAGGTTGTCCAGTTGGGTGAGTTGTAGTGGGATATTCGGGTACTGGGATTTGTGCTGTTGACGTTGAGGCTCCATCCTTGAGGCGAAGCTCTGCCAACAAAATTGTCAGGGATCAGACAATGGCAAAGGAAGGAGAAGGATGGAACAAACCTTGGTTTACCTGCGCAAATCGATCTGAGTCGCTCAGAGTTTGGTAGATGTTTTTGTCATATCCGAGAGATCGAGCGAAATCAGTGGTGGACGGGTCAAACCCTCGGAGTAGCTGATATTGGCGTAGAGAGTCGTAGGCATCGTTTGACCAAGAGTATGACTCGGAGACTTGATAGGTGTCGAATGTTGTTGGAAGGCCAAAGTCGAGGCAGAGGTTGTGCGAGAGCGGAGACTGGCCGTCTTCATCAAAGGACCAGAAATGAACGGAAGAGGTGTCGCCACGGTGCAGGTCAAAAGGAAGTGGTCGGACAAAGAGATAGATAGGTTGTCGGGATTGTTGACGGGCTGGAAAGTATGAAAGGTAGCCAGACAACTCGGCGTGAGGGAAGACAATGTCTGAAAGATGTTAGTGGATGGAAGGGGAGTGGGAAACGAGGACGCACGGTAGACACTCAAATCCTCTTCCATAGATATTCCACGCGCACCAAAAATACTCCAGGCTTGTGCTATCCACGCCTCCCTTGCATCCCAATTCCACTTCAACAAAAGGTAGTCTCCACCAGCAAGCGTGAATCTACTCGAGGTGTTAGATGGAAGGAGTGGGTGATGTTTCTGAAACCCACCTCGTCATCCCATCTGCCAGCAATTTTCGATCCGAAAGATTATTGTTAAGACTCGTCCAGGTGTTGTTTGCGACTGCGATGGGGGCGTTGGTCAACGTCAAGGTCACCGTCGGCCGAACAACTCGTTCAGGCACCAAAGTCGAGGCACCCGAAAAAGCGACTCCACAGACGACAACGTCATCAACGCGCTTTGACTTGAGGCCCGCCAAGAAGCGCAATAAAACGTCTTCCTGAACGAGTTCTGCGGTCAAAGGCAGTTCCTCACTTCGAAATTCCCTTACAGTAAGCTGGAGGGTTGGCCCCGGTAGACCACGGCAAAACACTCCCCTCGCCGGATCCAACCACAATTCTCCATCCCTGCAACGCAATTGCGACTGTAAACAGTTCATTCAAGTATATTTGGATATTGTACCGACTACTTACATGTATACTATTGAGATACACTATTCCAAGAACCCCTGTATTCACCTGCGCAGCCGGCACCAGCTCTGAAGGAACAAGTCAGTGAAACTCAACCTTTGGCATCTAACCGGTACGTACCATTGTATATTAGTATTGATGGGGCCGCCGACAGGTTGTAGCCATAGACTTGAGGTCCGTTCAATGTCCTGAAGTGACTTGAGTATCCGTGCAATGGGAGGATATCTGAGACGTACAGTCCACTTATCAACATAGCAAAATCATTTTCAAACGCCTCGAATGAGTTTAGCCTTCATCGGCAAAAAATGGCAATTGATTCTCGTACCTGTTTGGCTTCCGGACCGCTGTATTCCACCAGTGTGAAGACCCTACCTGGTCTATCCACAATTTCGACTGCATATGAAATCCTATCAGCTCGACCGTGTCTCTTTATCCGGTAACCCCATCGTTCCTCGTCTTCCCATAGGTAACGTCCATTCTCCCTCATCTTGTAGATCGCGCCACGCTTCACATAGAAGTACTGGGGGATGATTGGATGTCAATCCTCGTATACAGACTCAGCTGCTCACCTCGTCCAACAATGTAAGCTTCTTCTTTTCTGCTTGTACGATTGTCGTCGTGTAATTGACCTGATCTCCATGAACATGATTGAAGCTTCCACCTGTGATCTGAGTATTTTGCGCGCTTTGAAAGAACTGGGAAGACATTGAGACCGTGAGCCAGCCCTACGTCAAATACGAGGATAGAGGGTGGAGGGTGGAGAGGGTGGTGGTAGGGAAACAACCCAGATGAGGCCCCACGAGCAGTCCACGCCCAGGCTGCGATTAAAACATGCGATGTCCATGCTGTCTCGTTCGACAGCGACTCCTCTTTTAGTCCTTCGCCGTACTACGCCCACACTTTGCTCCAGAGACAGCCCAATGCTGTTGTTATCGATATGATTGGGTCTCGATAAAGCCACTCACCGCTGCGATCAACGCCCTCTCGAGTCTTCTATTTACGCTTAATTTCCCAGATCCAATCCGATACGCAGTCCTTGACCGTAGTGATTTCGGTATCTCGTCGGGTTTGCTGACTTGTGTGAGAACGACCTCAAGAAAAGTGCAGAACGAGTGCCCAGGGAGTTGTATCTAGTGCGTATCGAGCCTCGGAGTGGTGGGTGTCGTGAAACAAGGAGGATGGATCGGGATCGGGCCGGCACTGATTTCAGGAATTTCGTATAAAGCGCCCATGGGCGCCCAAGCCTCGGTTGTGCTTAAATCACCACGAGCAACCACAACATCCTTTCCTCTCTTCCCTCGTAAGCCATTCGCTACTATAACTGCCACGGACGATACATTTTCTTGATAATCAAGCCGTGTATTGGATAATGAGCTGTCAGGTGCATAATCAGCCCACCTCGCAGGCTTATGCGAGGCTCAATTTTCGCCTCATTAACAACGACTACCTTGGCTTCATCCTCCTGATTCAAGTACCCTTCAGGGGACACCCTCGAATAGCTTGGACACCTGTAGAAGCCTTCAAGCAACTCCAATGACTGACATCTTCTCCTCTCCACAATCGACCTAACCGAATGAGCTGAAAAGATATTCGGATAGGCTGTTTCATACCAGGTGTTCTATGTTTTCTGTGCTCAGTATCTAACGTTCGACTCTAGACTCCCGCTCGGTCATTTCTACCGACTATTGAAGGCCATTCATACGAAGCTGGACGCTCACAGTTGAATCTTGGGCCTCTATAAGGTTCGGAGGCAATACACATCCCAATATTCACATCCTTCGTCGAATATCCCTCAAGACTTACTGAAAGCTCCCTTAACCCTCGCACGCTGTACCCTCTTTGTCCAGAACGTGAGTCTCAGCTGTCAAATTCTTCGTAGTTACTCATGTCTGACGAGGCCCCGAAGGTCCATCGAGCCTCAGAACCCGACGTTAGGAAGCGGGGCTGAGCACTATAACTCGCGCAACCTCACCTTATATCCCAATCCGTTCTGTTTGGAATCACTTCAAAATCCGGAGCTCGAAGAGAGCTTCAGACGGAAGGCATTGAGTCGCACTTTGGGATGAGCAAGTAAGTCCCTCTCGTCGATTCCCGTTTGACGTTTATTCAATGCCAATCTCAGTACACTGGCATTCGGATACGATGGAGTCGGAATTGAGCAATACTTGCTCCAAACCTGTCGCTCGGGCGTTCAAACTGCTGCCAAGTATTTGACTGTAAATGATGCCGGGGAGGTCAAACCGTAGCCTCCAAGTTATGGCGTCGTCCCAGAGAACTGATATTCTTGGATTGATTGCCAGTGGGATGAGCTGTTTGCTTGGGCAGGTCTCATACGGTCGCTCGTCATCTCCAAACTCCCGCTGATTCTCCAATTGACAAGTACAGTTAAAGTCTTTCTTCGGCTTTCTCCCAGTTCAGCCTTCCCTCGATTCCTCGATACCAGGGGACCCCGGATCATTGCTCTGTCGCGTAACACAGGCCGGTCTTGGTGACAACAGAGAAACCCGTACAGATCAAACTGTGCAATGAATTTCAACGTACTAATTTGTGGCACTCCTCAACTCTCGTTACGAGCGAAGAACTGAGTTCAATGAAGGGGATGATTCTGGTGGAGCAAAGACCCGAGATGAGGACATAGCCAGACTAGCCGATAGTATGCAGTGCTTTAGGCGCGTCTAGGAAGCAATTTTTCTCCATGGTGGACTTTGCTGACATCCTTCCATCCGAAAGTGAAGGGCACGGAACTCGCTAGTTCGAGTACTGAACCGCACCTGAAGGGGTAAGAGCCCGCGCTTTGATTTGCGCTTCAACAACCCACACGCAGTGGTGCACCTTCTTCATGTGTCGTTGCCACTGAGATCACGGGTTCCTTCTTTTTGGCTCGTATATTGTACATTGGGTAGCTGATTATGAGTTGTTGTCGAGCTGGAACTGAACACGGCACGTCGTGACCACGGGCCCCTCAAATTTCATTCCCCAACCGGTCGTTTCCATTGCATTCTCAATATTTCAAGCCCAAGAATGAAAGCAGGCTATCGTCCGGGAGCGCAGCACTACAAATCACGGTGTTGCAATTTGCTGTGATATGCCGGGTATGTATGCTTCGTGTTTGGCTTGATATTCTACGCTCATCGGCGTCGCCCACCCTCCTCATCGGACTTCAGCATTCTCTCCGTTGAGTGTCTCTCAGAACAAAGTAAGGAGATGACACTCAGGCTGAAGTATCTCGAGTATGCCCGCTTGGCTGTTGACACCACAAGAGATAATCGATTGAGAACTGAATGTTCATGTTTAGCAGCCGCTTTTGCCCTCGGAACTGGAGTCTACGGGGGTTTAACTCCTCCAAGTTGATATTGATATGTCGAGCTAAGGATGGCATGTGTAGATATTGTCGGGTGGTCAAATCTGTATGAAATCCCAATGTATACAACCCCACGAAAGAGAGGTTCGAACTGAATGTGAAGATTGTTAGGTGGCGTGCGCGGTACAGGTGGTCGGACTATCTGGTATAGTGCTATCGCAGTACGTCTTGGTCAATCGATTTTCGCGAAGTCTAGTTTGAACGACCGTCCTGGGTGGCAGCTACTGCGACTTTCCCATTTCCATTAGTTTGAATTCAGGTGTTCTGTCAATTCTACCCCGATCTTATGGGGTGTTTTGCTGAGTTTTGTGCATTTCTAGGTCAGTTGATCGTCATCTTCGTCTCCTTATATTGAGCCTAACAAGCACCCTTCATTCAGTAACCTTCTGCAGTACAAGAAAAACCATCGGTCAATGCAGATTCTGCGACCTGAATGTAGAGTACTTGCACAGAATATCCGTAGTCGTATCTTTCGAGCACACGCCTGGGCGGAATGCAAGGTGGCGTTGCTCTGAGAACTCAAGCCCTTCACAGTAATAAAACACCGTTTGGAACGGAGATAGTCGAGATATTAGGCGTTGAGCGCTCGAAGCATAGAATATTGCTCTGAGAGACGATGGTCTGAGCAGTGTATAGCGTTCCTTGCATTGTAGGTCCTGTATCATCCCGCGATACAAACCTACACAATGAATCAGTAGCGTTCTTTCGCCTATCAACGCGAATATGCTCGCCTCAGAGTCAAACACCCTCGTTCTTCGTATTCATGTTGTAGGAAAACCCATCGCAGCTAGGCCAGTCTGCGCACTTCTCCCTCAATATTGTTGTAATGGGCACCCGCTGGTGCAAAATTATGTGGGTTACAAAGACAAACATCTCGGAAATTGGCGCGGCCATAGGTGATCCTGCACAGTCATGGATCCTAGGCGACGAGAGTAGATTGGCGAGTTGTGAATGGTCGGACAGTGATCATGGTCCGGCGACATAATCTTGGAATGTGTGGTTTGTGATTGTGGCAATCACTAGCCTTGTCTCCGACCGCACCTCAACTCCAAGTTCAGGCTCGTTCCTTCAATAGAAAGCCTTCCGATGATGCTCTGAAGGCACGACATACGTCGTATGTTTAGTTGATGTGGAGTGGACGGAGCGAGTAAAAAGGCGCTGGAGATCGATTAGAAAAGTTCTAACTCAAACCCTTCGGCCTCGAGAGTCGAGCTCAAACAAGGAGAGTAGGTGATATTGGTCGAGACTCAGAACTTGCAATGATTATTGAGAGCGAGAAGAATTGCGCACCGCCATGAAATCTTCGCAGCTTCCGAGAGCAGAACAACAATGGTACGTGTGATTTCACAACGGTTTCCGGATGGCTAGAGTACATCAAAGGAGTCGTTCAGAGTTCTTCGTCAGTGATTAAACTCGACCTCCTTTTCCCCGGCCCGAATTCCTGGACACAGCTCTGAGTACCCTCCTGTTTCAACCAGACCACACTAATGACATTGTCTCCTCTCTTCCCTCATAAGCCATTTACTACTATAACTACCACGGACAATATTTTTCCCCGATAATCAAGCTGTGTATTGGATATTGAGCCGTCAGGTGCGTAATCAGTTCAACTCGCAGGCTCATGTGAGGCACAATTCTCGCCTCATTAACAACGACTACCTTGGCTTCATCCTACTGATACAAGGACCCTTCAGGGGACACCCTTGGATAGCTTGGATACCTATAGGAGCCTTCAAGCAACTCCAATGACTGACATCTTCCCCTCTCCACAACTGATCTAACCGAATGGGCTGAGAAGACGTTTGAATGGGCTGTTTCATACCGGGTGTTCTATGTTATCTCTGTTCAACATCTAACGTTCGACTCTAGACTCCCGCTTGGTCATTTCTACCGACTATTGAAGGCCATTCATACGAAGCTGTTCATAGTCGAATCTTCTAGAATCTTGGCCTCTATAAGGTTTGGAGGCAGTACACATCCCAATATTCACATCCTTCGTCGACTATCCCTCAAGACTTACTGAAAGCTCCCTTAACCCTCGCACGCTGTACCCCCTTTGTACAGAACGTGAGTCTCAGCTGTCAAATTCTTCGTATTTACTCATGTCTGACAAGGCCCCGAAGGTCCATCGAGCCTCAGAACCCGACGTTAAGAAGCGAGGCTGAGCACTATAACTCGCGCGACCTGACCTTATATCCCAATCCATTTCATTTGGGATCACTTCAACATCCGGAGCTCGAAGAGAGCTTCAGACGGATGGCATTGAGTTGCACCCTGGGACAAGTAGGTAAGTCCCTCTCGTCGATTCCCGTTTGACGTTTATTCAATGCCAATCTCAGTGCACTAGCATTCGGATACGATGGAGTCGGAATTGAGCAATACTTGCTCCAAACCTGTCGCTCGGGCGTTCAAACTGCTGCCAAGTATTTGACTGTAAATGATGCCGGGGAGGTCAAACTGTAGCCTCTAAGTTATGGCGTCGTCCCAGAGAACTGAAAATCTTAGACTGGTTGCCAGTAAGATGAGCTGTTTGTTTGGGTTAGGTCTCGTACAGTCACTCATCCCCTCCAACTCGCTGAACCTCCGATTTACAAGCACAGTATCAAGTTTTTCTTCGGCTCTCTCCCAGTTCAGCCTTCCCTCGATGCCTCGAAAGGGTTATAAGCCAAGATACCCGATATGTGGTACTGAGAGAGAAGATCATGTTTTCGTTTGCTCGATGATGGGGAATAGGCCGGTTAAGGTACGTCTGCGCTGGCTTTGCCTTACACCGAAGATACTTACCGTTGAGCATTTCTGAGCAGTTTCGTCATCCAGCAAACTGCTGAACGTGAATGTTCAATCCGTCGTGGTTATGAACCCTACATCAACCCACAAGTCCAACTAGGACACCGTCAAAACCTCAAGGGTTTTGCACACTCTTTCCCTTCGCCCTTGGAACTTCACGGCCGGTGCGCTTGGAAGCGCCCGATTTCGCAGATTTATCTGAAGTCAAAGTTGAGCTGGACCTCCAACGAAGGTCTCCTTCCACCCTGGTTACAGCTTGCTACTCCAACTCATCGACTCACGGGCTGCAATACTCAGTTTACGAACGGTGACCTGGGCGTTCACAGGTCTGGGCGAGGGCCCGTGCCGCACGAATTTCACTGGGATTACTATGTATACTATTGTCTCAAAGACTGATGTGCTATTCTAGAGTCTAGACGCTGATCTTTGCCAACGCTGCTGCTTTCAGTGTCGAGGAAACAGAGACAAGGAGTTGTTGAAACCGCCGGGGAGAACAAGGGAGTTTGAGTGGGTGAGGGTCTACGCGTTTACGTGCTGTCCCGGTGGTACTTCCTTCAATGCTCGAGAGGGTACGGAATTAATTTTTGTGCACCCTACAGAGGATCTTAATATCCTACCAAACCTCAATATCAATCACTCCTCACAGTTATCATTCTAACGACGAAATTCAATCGAGTCCTGGGCTCCGTGACTGCTTACTCACCATTCAGTTCCAACACTACATTCGAGTGACCCGGAGCCATAGACGCGCTTTGATTGGATGTAATCCAGTTGGACGCTGACACAGGACACTGGCAAGCCATTCGTGTCGCTTTTTATCGATCTCGCTTTCATATCGATTGTAAGCTTCTCTAGGCGTTGGGCCTCGAAGGATGGAATTGCAAGTCTTGTGCCCTTAATTTAATTTTGCGTCGAGTGATTTGGGCGTATTGCCGTTCGCTGACTATGGGTACTTGCGAGGAATCATTTTGACCCTCATGTACTGCACCGTCAAGAGGAATAGAGATCTTTGACGTGCACCTAGTGATAGGTGCTCGAGAGATTTGGACTTGTATATGGGGGTACATTCTATAGGCGTGGTCTTCGTCACAAACCGGAGGCTTATCCAAGACGTTGTTTACTCGATGTATGAATCGACACCACAGCTCTTACATTGTTAGCCCGTCACATCGAGAAAGCCACCTCACGGCTAATAGACCAAAACCGCCGAATTGGATGAACCGAAGGGACTGTTTTAATCTTTTCTAGGGCTGCCAACAAAGTACATTTACTCGCTTTTGTTTCGATTCTGGCCCTTCTTCCCGAAAATAGCTCCAAAGGGTCGTGTTGGACGATCACTCAGAGCAATGCCAACGGAACATTGCTCTCTTCATATCGAGCAGCTCGAGGGTAGCCAAATGACTCGAAGTATTGTAGTGTAATGCATAAATACCAGCCATGGTTGTTTTGGCCCAAGCTTTTTTAGGCCTCCCTTATGTGGCTACAACGATCAAGCATGCAAAACTATATCCTCACTCGCGGGAGCGTAGTCGCAGAACACTCCGAGCGAATATCCACTGCCTTTCATCGAGGCAAAATTCGGGTCGATGACTCGCCTCCCGACATCGAGCCTCTGCATCCCCGCTAGGGGTTTTGTCACGCTCAGTCCCAAGACAGGGCGCCTCACGATTGTGACTTCGACATTTCTGTGCTGTATACTTCGACTTTTGCTGAAGCTAACAATGGACATGGGGAGGATCCGAGCAAGCGGAGACTTATGAGATTGAATTAGAATAAACACTAGAATAAACACTTTAATGGTGGGACTGGCGACGAGACGAACTGGGCGAAATAGGTGATATCCAGGCTCGGACGTGAACGTTCGAACGGTAGAGCACGTGTATGCGATATTCATGTCGACTGAGTGTGTACGATGTTCCAAATCTCTGGTTTAAGAGCTGGTGAGCAGGCATATGTGATTCTGGAGTGAGACGAGGCGGTAAGACATCTGGCGAGATTTAGAACTCAGTTCGGTACTGGAAGAAAAGGTACGTCACAATGAGTATTAACATTCGCATCTCTTGTACACCGGCAGGGCGCTGCGAGACATCAGGGTAACTATAGCGTTATGTTTGCAGCAACCATGGCAGTGAATTGTGCCTGCCAGTAATCTCTCGTTCTGTGGGCAGCTGCGGAATCAGTAACCCGAGATGGCCACGAGGATCACGACTTTATGGGTCCTTGTGGACGTGAGACGGGAGTAGTTCTTGAGCCACCTTTCAATGCAGCAGACGGTGCAACACGACCGACGCCGAATTGGTTGGGATATTCAAAGTGTTGTTTATTGAGGTCAACACTCTCGGACTCTTTGGGCTCGGCGCACTGGGCATTCAGCGAGGAATTATTCGTGTAATCTGCCCCAGGGCGCCAAAGCGGATGATTTACTAGGATAGTCACATTCGTCATCGGTCAACCTCCCCAGCTGAGGTTCGTGAGTTCGGGATCCCTCGTGCATACTGGGAAACAAGTAGGTCCGTTAGGAAATATATCAGCTCACAGTGTATAACACATCCTGTTCTGAGTACATCCAAATCTCCCACTAAACGTAGAGGGCAGAGAAGTATGCCCCAATTACGAGTTTTGGTCAAAGCCTCATCCATCACGGTCTCCAACGTCGGGGTACCGACTGACCACTCCCTAATCCTCTCCACTACAACCGCGCTCTCATATTGAAAGTATACCTTCCGATATACGAAGCTAATGCAGCTGTGACAGCGCGTATGAAGATCATAGTGATACAAAACTCAGCCCAGGTCGAACGATAAGATTAAGATGAACTTACTGACGTGTCCAAGAACCAACAATGAAAAGGGGCGGTGAGTCCTTACGGTCGTCCTCCTTGTAGTTTCGCTAGTTCCGAGGATGGTTCAATCAGAAAGACCAAGAAATTATAGATAGGGAAGGTTTCACCTACCTCGCGATACAACTGAATTGCCATGGTTCTCGACTTGGGCAATTCATATTGACGTTCCGCTGCCTATAAACCAAAAGAGCTCATCTTTTTGAGCCTTTTGACGCGAACACGGGCCGTGTATGGAGTGGAAATTGTACTTGGCGAAGTAACGATTGAGGTGCCGAGCGTCAGAGTGTTGGGATCGAACACCCGATGAATCTCATATTGTCCTGAGAGACAATAGTCACGAAAGTGCTATACGAGATCAACACTTGAGTTAGATGCATCAGAATCGTCTACTTGCCTGTAATGTCAGATATACTCACCTAATCAAGCACCCTGCATTCTTCGGATTCGTGTTGTACAGAACCTATCCACGGTAGATCGGTTTGCGTTCCTCTCCCTCGACACCTTGGGGGTTGCGAAGACGAAACACCTCGGAAATTGGCGTGGCCATAGGGTGAACGGTCGTAGATGAACGACGACGAGGGTAAATCGGCGAGCTATAGATGGGCAGACGGCGAACATGCCCCGACAATACAATCTCTGATGGGATTGCAGCAACCACCAGCCTTGTCTCCGCACGCATCTCAGCTCCGAGTTCAGGCTCATTCCTCGTATGACGACTGTTCCAACTGCAGTGCTCCGATGCTTTGAAAAATGACATGTGTGGCCGAATTGGAACGTGAAATGCGAGTAGACGGGTGTTAGAACTCGAAGAGAAAAGCCTTCAAGCGAACTCTTCTGCCCTGAGAACACGCACTTCCTATCTACTGAGTTAGAATGGAGTAGACGATATCGGTTGAAACTCACGATGATTATTGGGAGAGACAAGGTTTCCATACCGACATGAACTCTTCGCAGCGTCCAAGAGTAGAACAACAATGGTACGGGTAATTTCACAACAGTTTCCGGATGGCCCAAGTACATCAAACGGAGTCGTCCAGAGTTCTTCGTCGATAATTCAACTCAACCTCCTTTTCCCAGCCCACATTTCTGGACACAATTCTGAGTCTCCTCCTATGTCCACCAGACCAAAATAACAGCGCTTTCAAAATGGTTAGAGCGGCTTTGGATGGGCTCGGTTGAACAAATGGGCACCATTTCCACCTTGAGGCTTGGCGTAACGGAAATGACGATGTTCCAATCTTGAGCTTATGGTCGAATTGGTTGTTGAATCTTCGACTTTCTGCAACACCTGGTGCCAACAATTGAGGTACAGAGACACGGGGAGCAAAAAGGGAGAGACGAGCTATCGGTATGAGAATGGGGTTTTAGGTAGGAAGAAGGTCGGCACCAGGGTCGCGGTGAGTCTCACCCACCATAATTTCCCGGGCCGCGCGTCCAAACTCTTTCCATGACCGCCATGACATCCCTCTAACTCATTCTCATTTCGATCCTGGCACTTCTAATGACACCCAAGACGGCTGAAAACGTATACAAGGACCAATAACGCTCTAGATATGCACCTGGTTGGGGGCGAAAATAGTATGCCATTCGTCGAATTTTGACGAGTCTTCTACCATTCTCAGTCTATTCGTATACCGCAAAGACCTACAACTCGCTCGAGAAACGAGGGCAACGAATGGATGAAAATGGCGGGTGGATTGGGAGCTACGCGGACACAGGAAGCTTGCAAGGTACGTCGTCAATTCGTCGTATCATAAAAAAAAAAACTCTAATCCATCCTAAAGATAGTACGCATCGGCTCGAGGGCCATCTCTTCGGTCGTTACTATCAGTCTCGGTGCCGCCATCTCCTCGCCGTGGCTTAGGTACACGACAAGTTCATGTTCATCGCCGTCAAACATCCCTCAGAGTCAACGTTTTCAACCCATCAAAATGGACGTTCGAACGTTCTCGCGCACCAAGGAGTCATCAGGTCTATGCACCCAGATTACCTGTACTCCCGAGAACCCGGCAATCAAGATGGTTCGAAAGACAAACCTTGAAAGGGGTGTGTGAAAGGGAGGTAGAGAATGGCAACTTTCGCGAGGGTACGTCCATTTTACGTTCAGAATCGTCGAGTGTCACCATTAAAAACACGTTCTGTAGGCATATTCATATTTTCGTACCCTTACTGAAGTTATGAGATGCTGGGTGTCGATGAGCAAGGTGCGGAAGGGATGTCTTCGTGCCATGAGGTATGTCTACATTGTTTTCGTCAAGATGGCATGGCCTCGCTGACCTTACCCATCGGCTGTCGGACACCAGATCTCTTGGTCCGAACATGGTCGTAGGAATAATTTAGTCGCCAGTTGGATCTGGCAAAGCACTGTAATCACGATCCGTCGTGGAGGTGGAATAACACAGGGTGAGACGTTCGATGTCATCGATTTGACCGAAAATTAATTAATAGCATTCGTAGACATCAGGAAGACGAGTCATTTTCCGGCAGCCGGTTCCGGCCTTTTTCGACCCTTAAGCCATTTTCGCAGGCTAAACGGCTGAACAGCCGCAAAAAGTGGCCCAAATATCTCACTCGGAGGTCAGCATTTTGTTAATACGAAAGAATAAATATCATCAGCAATGTTGATTCAACATAAAAATGACGATGAGCTCACATTATCTTAGGAGAAGCTGGCTGTATGGCCGGGTCTTTACACGGAAAATCCAGCCTGCGGAAAAACAGACATAGCCGGTCCGGACCCAGCCGTTTAGCCTGTACAGGCCAAGAACGGCCAGGAACGGTTTTTTCTTATCTTCCCGATGGAACAAGGGTACAAAGGATATTGTATGTGATGTATAGCACAGGGTCCAGCTGTTGGTATAGGGTACACTCTTGGACGTTGTGTTGTATACCGCATGTTCGGATTGAGAAATTGTATATTAAATACCATATGATACCCAAAATCTGCCTGCATCACGACATTGGTGACCGTGATACCTTCCGCAGGGAGACAAATATGCAACACTCCGAAAATGGATCCAGTCAGATTCCATATAGATCCAAATAGAGACTAAGATGAACATGAGTTTCGAGAGCTGCAGGTGCATCGAGCGGAGGCTGACATTACCTCCAAATGTAACCTCAGTCACATCAGGAAGACGAGTAATTTTCCGGCAGCCGGTTCCGGCCTTTTTCGACCCTTAAGCCATTTTCGCAGGCTGAACGGTTGAACAGCCGCAAAAAGTGGCCCAAATATCTCACTCGGAGGTCAGGATTTTGTCGATATGAAGGAATAAATACCATCAGCAATGTTGAATCGACATGAAAATGACAGTGAGCTCACATTATCCTAGGGAAAGCTGGTTGCATGGCCGGGTCTTTACACGGAAAATCCAGCCTGCGGAAAAACAGACATAGCCGGTTTGGACCCGGCCGTTTAGCCTGTACAGGCCAAGAACGGCCAGGAACGGTTTTTTCTTATCTTCCCGATGCAATGTCCTCAATGTCGAGCTTGCAAGTCTGTGCGGGGGTGTCGGAGCTCCCCGATATTTCTGACGAGGGAGGCAAGAATATGGGTGACCAGAAGCTGAATCGGCGAGCGTTGTAGGTTGTAGGTTCCAAAGGTTTTTGATTTGGGTGAGCCGTAACGGGATCTTCAGGTGCTGAAACGTGTGCCGCCAGCATTGAGGCTTCAGCTTCATCCTCCAGGGGAAGCTCTGCAAACAAAATTGAAGGAGATCGGACAATGGCAAAGGGAGGAGACGGATGGAACGAGCCTTGATTGACCTGCGCAAACCGATCTGAGTCGCTGAGCGGTTGGAAGAGGTTTTGGTCAAATCCAAGAGATCGAGCGAAATCGGCGGTGGACGGGTCAAACCCTCGGAGTATCTGATATTGGCGTAGGGAGTCGTAGGCATCGCTTGACCAAGAGCATGACCAGGAGAAATGAGGAATACTGAATGTCGTTGGAAGGCCGAGGTCGAGGCAGAGGTTGTGCGAGAACGGAGACTGGCCATCTTCATCAAAGGACCAGAAATGAACGGAAGAGGTATCACCATTGTCCAGGTCGAAAGGAAGTGGTTTGATGAAAAGATAGATAGGTTGTCGAGATTGTCTACGGGCTTCAGAGTCTGAAAGGTGGCTATCCAACGACGCGCGAGGGAATGCAAGGCCTGAAAGATGTTAGTAGATGGAAGGGGAGTGGAAAACGAGGACGCACGGTAGACACTCAAATCCTCTTCCATAGATATTCAACCAGCACCAAAAACACTCCAGGCTTGTGCCATCCACGCCTCCTTTACATCCCAGTTCCACTCCAACCGAAGAAGGCCTCCACCAGCAAGTGTGAATCTACTCGAGGTGTTAGATGGAAGGAGTGGGTGATGTTTTTGAAACCCACCTTGTCATCCCATCTGCCAGCAATGTTCGATTTGAAAGACCACGGCAGCGACTTGTCCAGGTGTTGTTTGCGACAGCGATGGGGGCGTTGGTCAACGTCGAAATCACTGTCGGCCGAAGAACTCGTTCAGGCACAAAAGTCGAGGCACCCGACAAAGCGACTCCATAGACAACGTCGTCATCGACATGCTTCGACTTGAGGCCCGCCCAGAAGCGCAATAAAATGTCTTCTTGAACGAGTTCTGCCGTCAAAGGCAGCTCGCAAAAAATCTCTCCCTTGAACCTGGACTTTGGCCCTGGCGGACCACGACAAAACACTCCCTTCCCCGGATCCAACCACACCTCGTCTTGCTCGCAATGCAATTGCCACTGTAACCAGTTTATTCAACTGTATCCAAATATGATACTGACTACTTACATGTATACTACTGAGATAAAGACAACCTACAAACCCTGCATTCACCTGCGCAGCCGGCACCAGCTCTGAAGGAACAAGTCAGCGAACTCGACCTTTGGCATCTATATGGTACGCACCATTGTACATTAGTATTGATGGGGCCGCTGACAGGTTATAGCCGTAGACTTGAGGTCCGTTCAATGTCCTGAGGCAATTTGAGTATCCCGGGTGCAATGGGAGGATATCTGAGACGTACCGTCCACTTATCAACGTTGCGAAATCATTTTCAAATGCCTCGAATGAGTTTAGCCTTCATCGGTGAAAAATGGCAATGGATTCTCGTACCTGTTTTGCTTCCGGACCGCTGTATTCCACCAGCGTGAAGACCCTCCCCGGTCTGTCCAGAATTTCGACTGCATATGAAATTATATCAGCTCGAGCTCGTGTTCTTGTTCGCCAACTCCATTTTTCCCCTTCTTCCCATAGGTAACGTCCGTTCTCCTTCAGCTTGTAGATTGCGCCACGCTTCACATAGTAGTACTGGGGAATGATAAGATGTCGATCCTCATATCCAGCTTTAGCCGCTTACCTCGTCCAACACTGTGAGCTCCTTCCTCTCCGCTTGTACAAGTGTCGTGTAATTGATCTGATCTCCATGAACATGATTGAAGTTTCCGCCTGTGATCTGAAAATTTTGCGCGTTTGGAAAGAACTGGGAAGGCATTGAGATGATGGATAGGGAATATGTTGAGTACGAAGATAGAGGGTGGAGAATGTGGTGGTAGGGAGACAACCCAGACGAACCCCCACGAGCAGTCCACACCCAGGCTGCGGCCAAAACATGCGATGTACACGCTGTTTGTTCGACAGCAATTCCTCTTTTAGACCTTCGCCGTACTACGCCCACACAGCCCGGCCCAACGCTGTTGCTATCGATATGAACGATCCCTGTCACAAACACGATTGGGTCTCGATAAGGTCACTCACCGCTGCGATCAACGCCCTCTCGAGTCTTCTAATTACCCCCAGTTTCCCAGATCCAATCTGTTACGCAGTCCTCGACCGTGGTGGTTTCGGTATCTCGTCGGGTTGCTGATTTGTATGAAACGACCTTGAGTAAAATGCAGAACAAGTGCCCAGGGAGTTGTATCTAGTGCGTATCGAGCCTCGGAGTGGTGGGTGTCGTGAAACAAGGAGCATGGATCGGGATCGGGCCGGCACTGATTTCAGGAATTTCGTATAAAGCGCCCATGGGCGCCCAAGCCTCGGTTGTGCTTAAACCACCACAAGCAACCACAACATTTTTTCCTCTCTTCCCTCATAAGCCATTTACTACTATAACTACCACGGACAATATTTTCCCCCGATAATCAAGCTGTGTATTGGATATTGAGCCATCAGGTGCGTAATCAGTTCAACTCGCAGGCTCATGTGAGGCACAATTCTCGCCTCATTAACAACGACTACCTTGGCTTCATCCTACTGATACAAGGACCCTTCAGGGGACACCCTTGGATAGCTTGGATACCTATAGGAGCCTTCAAGCAACTCCAATGACTGACATCTTCCCCTCTCCACAATTGATCTAACCGAATGAGCTGAAAAGGCGTTCGAATGGGCTGTTTCATACCGGGTGTTCTACGTTATCTCTGTTCAACGTCTAATGTTCGACTCTAGACTCCCGCTCGGTTATTTCTACCGACTATTGAAGGCCAGTCATACGAAGCTGGACGTTCACAGTCGAATCTTGGGCCTCTATAAGGTTTGGAGGCAATACACATCCCAATATTCACATCCTTCGTCGAAGATCCCTCAAGACTTACTGAAAGCTCCCTTAGCCCTCGCACGCTGTACCCCCTTTGTCCAGAACGTGAGTCTCAGCTTTCAAATTCTTCGTATTTACTCATGTCTGACGAGGCCCCGAAGGTCCATCGAGCCTCAGAACCCGACGTTAGGAAGCGGGGCTGAGCACTATAACTCGCGTGACCTGACCTTATATTCCAATCCATTCCATTTGGGATCACTTCAACATCCGGAGCTCGAAGAGAGCTTCAGACAGATGGCATTGAGTTGCACTCTGGGACGAGCAGGTAAGTCCCTCTTGTCGATTCCCATTTGACGTTCTTCAATTCCAATCTCAGTGCACTAGCATTCGGATACGATGCGGTCAGAAGTGAGCAATACTCGCTCTGAGTTTGTCGTTCGAGTTTTCAGATTGCAGCCAAGTATCTGACTGTAGATGACGCCAGGGAGGTTGAATTTTAGCCTCCAAGTTACGGCATTGTCCCGGAGAACTGAAATTATTGGACTGGTTGCCAGTGGGATGAGCTGTTCGTTTTGGGTAGATCTCGTATGGTCACTCGTCGCCTCCAACCTTCCGCTGATTCTCCGATTTACGAGTACAGTCTCAATTCTTTCTTCGGCTCTCTCCCAGATCAGCCTTCCCTCGATGCATTGATATCAGGGAACCCCGGATCATTGCTCTGTCGCGTAACACAGGCCGGTCTTGGTGACAACAGAGAAACCCGTGTGGATCAAATTGTCCAATGAACCCAATGTACCAATTCGTGATACTCCTTAACCCTCGTTACGAGCGAAGAGCTGAGTTCAATGAAGGGGATAGTTCTGGTCGAGCGAAGACCTGAAATGAGGATACGGACTGGCCGATAGTACGCAGTTTTAGGCGCGTCTAGGAAGCGATTCTTCTCCCTGCTTGAGTCTGCCGACATTATTCCATCCAATAGTGAAGGGCACAAGGGCTGTAGTACATGAATGTCATCGGGCCTCAGACTACCCTCTGAGAATGTGCCGCTACGTTTAACGTGATAGTCTGGTGGGCATAAGTACTGAAGGTAAGAGCTTTACAGCCCTCATCTTCGAGTATGGATGAACGTTTCCTTTCCGAACACATTAGTGGGTTTCGACGACTGGGGAGCCCAGAGTCATTCTTCTTCATATCAGTAGCACCTGTATCGTGCTTGCGTGAATCTATAGCACTGTGATCGTGCATTCAGAGCGACTGCTACGGCGCATGAAGCTATGGAGCAACAAGGGACATCTCATCAATCTCCGAATCACGAAAAACCACGGCTACCGGGTGTGTTTTGACACAGGCTTCACGGGTCTCAGATCAAGTCCTGGATACTGTTCATGCACGCGGCCGTCAGTTCGAGCCTGTATGATTGTCACAACTATGTTAGCTCACCTCAGTTACGTCGACCTCCCAGACCCCAATTCCAGAACGGAATAGCGATTTAACATCTATTCCAGAAGCGGATGCGACTGTTGCCACAAGTGCTTTGCCGGCTCGCTGTCAGCATCGAGGACGCTCGAAAATAGACGTTGGCGAGGGCCTATCGGAGCACCCCTTGACAACCTGGATATAAACTCAAACGACGGTCAGATCTTCACATGTCTTTGCCAAAGTAACATGCCTGGTATTGAGCACATAATTTACACGATACGAAGTTTGAACTCCCGTCTCTCCCCCGCCAGAAGGCCAATACCATCCCTGATGAGTGAACATTGACGTCGAACATCGTGCCGTCATTTGCATGCTCAGCATTCATCAGACACCCGAGGCCGTTTCAATGTCAGTAAGCAGGAGCCATGAAAGCATATTCTTGTCTGTGACGACGGTCTCGAATATCCGACTCACGTTTGTTACTCCTCTCCATCATTTCCATGAACGCAATCTCACAATTCTCGAAGGGCCATCTGCGAGAGGATCAGAGTGTTAGGCAGAGAGGTCCGTCCCACAAACTAAGCCCTGCTTGACCTCTCAATTTTCTGAATAACCATCGCAGGCCCACCTCAGGCATACCCCCCTAGGTACCTAATAGGTATAATCGTACAGTGGTGAATATTATACCTATTAGGTACCTTTCTGAGGGAGTATCTCCGCGAATGGAGATCTCCAGCGTCTACCTCGCGGAGATCCCCAGCCCCCGCCATTCGTCGTCGCGGATATCTCCAGCCAGCTGCTGGAGACCTCCAGGCCGGGGAGATCTCCAGCGTTTTCGTGACGTGACTGGGGTGGCAGGGGTCCCTTTTCGTCAGTTTCTGCGCGGGTTGGGGCTGGTACTGGCTCCCCGCTGGTACTTACGGACACGCTCATGCGTAGCGAAGGGCGACTAGATTGAGGCTGCGGTCTAATAAATCCCTGTATTCCGTGTAAAGTAGCTACTAGGTACTCTAATATAGATTTTTTTGCTTATTGCCTACCCGTTAAAAAAAAGGAAAGGAATACGACCCGGAAGCCCTGAGGGCTCGTTGGATGCATACCGTCGAGGCTCTGTACAGACCTCGGCCTGCAAAACCCCACTACGACGTTCGTATTGGTGTCTCCAGCCATCGACTGCAGCTGGAGGTGGAGATCTCCAAACCTCTCGCCGCGGAGATATCCAGCACCTACCGCCGTGGAGATCTCCAGCGTCGACCCAACTGGAGATCTCCAACCTCGACCGAACAATGGAGATCTCCGGTAACAACTACACTGGAGATCTCCAGCTACGACTGCACTGGAGATCTCCAGCATCGACCGTCCTGGAGATCTCCAACCTCGACCGAACGTTGGAGATCTCCGGCAGCGACTACACTGGAGATATCCAGCGTCCACCGTACTGGAGATCTCCAGCATCTCCACCCCTTCCGAACATCGTCGTACGTCTGCTAGAGCGGCAGCAAGTCAGCGTTGAGGATAGTCGTATCTTAGCTTACGTCGGGCAAAGTGTGAACATGAAAACAAATGTATTTGGCACGAGTAATACAGTTAATACAATGGCAAAGTACTACTTACCGTTGACGACGGCCTATAGGGGGGTTATTAGTGAACTACAACGAATGGAAGAGGGAGCGTACCTTTAAATCCCTGTAACGACCAGCGGCGAGCGTGTATCCTACGTATTTAGTTTTTTCTGTTGTAGTCTACGTTTGGTGAGCTATATATCGAGAGAAAGGTTTTCGTTTCATACGTTTCGATGGTCCCAAATTATACGTTCAACAATGTCTTTTGATTGAGAGAACAGCCCTTCCTGCAACTCAAACCACTCCTCGTGTGTCCTTCCACCTGTCCGGAGATGAGAAGAGAACGACAAGTCAAAAGAAAAACGTCGACTCACAGCAACACGGCACTCTGACCCTCGTAAACCCTACGCATCCCATTTTGAGGTGAACACAGGCCTCTGGAACCGCGAATCAGAACGAAACCCGGGAATAGACGATCACTTACCAGCCTTGTGGCAGTGGAACGTTGCCCGTTTGTAGATCGACGTCCAACGGACACGTTTGCAGGTCCTTCGATGTTGTTCAAGCCTTCTCTGACTGTTCACCGACCTCCCGACCTTCAAGAATCTCGTCCCCTTGAAATACCCTTCCAATAGATAAATCTCGCCCGCGGTATCCTTCGAGGTCGGTTTCTTTTGGCGTCGACTGCGGTATTTCGATTGAATTGTTCGTGTTTGTCGTTTGGCGGGGACGGAAAGGGTTTGTGTGGCGACCGCAAGGGTGTTTGGGGCAAGGGGAACGACTTTGGGCAGTCTGCACCGGGTGCGCGGCATGAGGGCGAGGGAGAGTCCAGGGGAAGGTGGTGGTAAGGGGAGAAGGTGGTGGTAAGAGGACAAGAGAGGGCGAGAAAGAAGAAAGAGAAATGAAGGTATTTATATGAGCTTGGGCTGAATTCTCTCGCACCCAAAATAGATTAGACTCTCTTGCACCGGAAATGAGGACACCTCGATTGGCGCCGGTGACCCGGACCGGAGTTTAGGCGCCGGACCAAATTTTAGCACCGAGCTGAGATCTTGACGCCCGACTAAAATTAGGCGCCGGATCAAAATTTTAACGCCGAGTTGAGATCTCGACGCCTGACTAAAATTTAGGCGCCCGATCAAAATTTCGGCGCCGGACTGGGGAGGGGGGAAATGGTCCCAAGAACAAGAATCTCATCGTTCTCGGGACCCTGTGCACCGTTTTGGACGATTGGGGGCTCATTCGAAAGCCCTAATCGAGAGCTTTCTATCGCGCACCTAACGTTAAAAAACGGTGAGAAAACGGATGTACGATGGCCAAAATACGTTCTCACCTTAGGTCCCGAGAACAAAATCTCGTCGTTCTCGGGATCTTGTGCACCGTTTTGAACAAGTGGGGGCTCATCCGAAAGCCCTAATTGAGGGCTTTCTATCGTGCACCTAACAACCAGAAACGGTTAGAAAACGGATGTACGGTGGCCAAAACACATTCTCACCTTAGGTCCCGAGAACAAAATCTCGTCGTTCTCGGGATCTTGTGCACCGTTTTGGACAAGTGGGGGCTCATTC
>JANHQD010002643.1:0-18109 GCA_024721195.1 Marasmius sp. AFHP31
ATCCTACCAATGCCCTATCCAATGTTTCCAACCCACGCTATTCCGTGTTTCTGGCGTCGGCAACACCCGCATTGCCAAGGACCTCATTGCTCTCAACCCGACAATTCTGTGAGTAAGTTAGTGCTGGTCTGATAGACGGGGTCGTCGTTTCTTGCCTGTAGGCTCGCATAGGCCTCAGCGCTCCTAAAACACTAGCGCTTCGGCCCCCCAAATCCTGTTTGGTACGGTTGACGCCCGATTTAGCTACCCCTCATTCTCTTTCATGAGGATTCAACCTGCTGGTTACCCAGCAAAGCATTTGATTCATTCTTCGATGTTTCATTGAGATTTTGGAGAAGGATATGTGTGAGGAAGACGACAAAGTCAGGGTATAAAAGACCTACGATGACCTATCAACATCGATCCGTTGAACGCGTTCGGCGCGTCTATGAGCTGACCAGAACGGACTCCAACAATTTGAATGTTGCGCATCTACGGTCTACCCCACTCAACTCTCCTCTCGTTAAGGGATTGAGTCACGTCTACGAACGACTCTTACACTCATTCGTGCTCATATCGGGCTTAGAGCATTGCGACACACAAAATCCCGAACATCTGGCATCGGCACTTTGACCTAGTCTCAATTCTCGCCATCTACACGACATACGATGACTTTTTGATTGAAGAGGACGCTCGGATCAGATGGGACAGTGGAGGTTAAAGGTGATTGAAAATGCGAAATTTCAATGCTGAGCAAGATGGTACGCACCATGCACTCTCTATGTCTTTGAGTAGAGAATAGTTTACCAAATCATGGGTGGAGATGCTGGAATTCTGGCCGGCGTCCAAGGAAGAGCCGCACACGCTGTCGAGGTTCTTCCAAAACATCACGCAAGTCTGTACATTCATGGCCCCATCCCACCGCACACAGGCTACCGTCAGGGACACGAATACCACGTCCACGCCCACGTATTCCCACTCCTTTCAGATCCAGATCATAAGTAACTTGATTCTGGAGATAAACGAGGGACAGCTCACCTCCTAAATTGCACCCTTACACGCAGTATCACTTTCATCTACGTTTACGTAGGATCCTTGCTACCGTTCCAGCTCCCTACCACCCCACTGTAACCACCAAATACATCTTCGTCTTCAATCGGGAACCGACACGGCCAAGGTTGCCTCCTCCTTTTCTTTCTGGGATTATTCAACCTCCCAGAGTATACGCCGTTGCCAGTCCGGTCTTCAAGCCTCAAGGTCGGAGGTGTAAGTAGCAGAACCGTACCCGGTCGGTAGAACGGAGGTGGTGAAGGCAGGTATATGTGCACCGATGGCGGAAGGATGAGCCAGTACGACGGCGTTGCTATAGATAGTGGGATGGGTGACGGCTGAGCGACGGGGAGCAAGGATGGTTGATCCGAACGCAGTATAGTATGTTTCGGGAGTTTCTGTGATGAGAAGAAGGTAGCTGCTGGCAACGATTGTCGTATGCTCTTGTCAAATGGGCTAAGCGGGGTCTTCGTTTTAACAAAATCCGGGTGCTGTGTTGGATGTCGAAGAACTGAGGTAAAGCGCCGAGTTGTTCAGGTTCGAGGGCCGGAGAAAAGCGTCAGCTTGAATGCCTGAAAGGTAAAGAACGCGCTAAAGGGAGGCCAAGACCAATATATAACAACCCGAGAGCGACGAAACCGAGAGAGAAAAAAATAAGAAAAGAGGACATACTTCTGCGTTACCAGCACCAAGCAGCGTGCTCTCTACTCTCTCGTCTCGTTCAACAGCCGAATCTTCGCTCCGTACGGCGAGAGAACCGGGGGGTCTTGTCTTGAGCGCTGCTCGCTCTCTGGGAAGGTAATTGAATTCGTTGCACGGAATCATAGAGCATGGCGTTGGTATATCGAAAGGGCAGGAAAGCCGATGACCACAGTTGCACATTTAAACTGCAAAAACAATTGTCACGCCGGATGTTCGCAATCATAACAAGGGCAAAACACGCACCTTCAGGCCATGACTACCACTAGGTTTGCAGCCAAAAATGAGTGTTTCTGTCAAGTTATGACCGCCAGTCAGTTCTATATTCCGATGAACAGCCCACAAGATGAGAAACCGACTCACGAGACAGACCACGGGTTGATCATCTATCCCGCTGCACCCTCTGACTGAGAAATCAGGTCGGTTATTGAGCCTTCCTGTTCCAAACGAGATTGCTATTTCGATCTTCTTGCAGGTCCTGGACGGACGTAGATAAGACGCGAATCTCGGTCGTGGTGGTTTCAGTCAAAGTTGACCACGAGCGCTAAGATGGTGCTAACGTCCCAGCTTTGGCCCCGTTGATGGGTTCCGTCGCCGGATTGAGCGATATTCGTGATATAGCGTTCAATCCAGGCTCAAGCTTCGGTTGTGTACGCCGAGCGACCTCGGAGTATGAACGGACAATGTCAAACGAGGTCTTTTGAGAGGAGGGCTTGGTCGACGTCTGATCGAGCTACTCCTCATTCTCTTTCCTGAGGATTTGACCTATTTGTTACCCAGCCCAGCATTCAAATCGTCTCTTCGATGTTTCGTTGGGGTTTCGGAGAGGGACACGAGTGAGGGGGACAAGAAAGTCGGACCTACGATGACTCATCGACATTGGACGCGTCCGACGCGTCTATCAGCTGACCGACTCACACGTGGTCAGAACGATTTGAACCGTTGGCTTTGACGAGTCTACACTCAACTCTCCTCTCGTCGAGGGATTGAGTCACGTCTGCGACTCTTCCATCCATTCGTACTCGTATCGTGCGACACAGACAATTTCGAACATCTGGCATCAACACTTGGACCTAGTCTCGATTCTCCCCACCTGAACAACATACGACGATGAAGAGGACGCGATCGGGTGGGATTTAGCAGAGGGTAAGGGTGATTGAATGTGGATGTTTAGTGCTGAGCAAAACGGTATGGACGTGGAGATGGTTTGGAGATGGTTTGGATCTGGTCGGCCACTGGGGACGTCCACGGAAGAGCCTGTCGCGTCGGCGCTATTCCCGCACACGAAACCATCAAGACTACATAACTCGTATGTCAAGTCAGTTCTCGGCCTTGAATCATTCTCATCTGTGTGCTCAGTAATATCAGGAACCCCCTCTTCCTTCACCCGCCCATGTATCACTGTCGACGTCCAAACCAGCGGGACAACAAGCATCTTTAGTCCTAACCACGCGAATCCCTCACTATCATTCCCTACTCCATCCTCCTCAACCGTTCCTCTCGTCTTCGTTCAACAGCAAAATTCCGTTCTCGAGATTACCTCGAACGAGACTTTGTCTTCTTTATCCACGCCGACAAACTCGATGAACCGATATTTCGCAGAGCTCCGAGCACGCAAGGGGCACGTATCGAACAGGCAAAACCAACGCTGGCTATGCTTATACGCACGTTTCCGACCGAAAAGACGACGTCCAATATCTTCAACTTTGGGCATGATCGCCACGGGATGTGGGTCAGGAGTGGACTCTATACACAGACTACTTTGGACAATACGGTGCGTTTTTTTAGCGTTCTCAATGTCTACGAAAGTAACGGTGCCTGATTAGAATAGACAACCCACATCGAAGCCATGGAAGCCAGCCTTGTAGGTACCAAAATCGAGAACGCATTCAAAGTCGCTGTCGCCTCCCGACACGGAAACTCACCACGGCCATGTTCATCTTGACAGA
Organism: Marasmius sp. AFHP31; assembly: GCA_024721195.1. Taxonomy (NCBI): domain Eukaryota; kingdom Fungi; phylum Basidiomycota; class Agaricomycetes; order Agaricales; family Marasmiaceae; genus Marasmius; species Marasmius sp. AFHP31. Next base: position 3,678 of record JANHQD010002643.1, read on the forward strand.
TGGAGAAGTATGGGATGTAAGTCCCTTTCCTGAATTACGACCTTCCTCAGGACGACGATATGGCCAACAGAATCGTCTCATCCGTCCGATCCCTTCCTGCCTCACACAACACTCGATTGGGGATCCACGCCCTGGGCATCGGCAGCGGCGTCTCCACACAAATGTACCCAGACATCGCCCGAGTCGGTAACGGCATTTGGCAGAAGCATCTTCGTCAGCTGCATCCTACTGGCTGCTGGTTGAACACCTCCTGTCAAGGACGTTTCGGTCGATTGGGGAGTTTCAACCAGTCCTAGTCATCTCTCCACTTCCAATTCGTCCTCTTCGACTGTCAACTTTTCTACCGTGCATACCCGAACCGTACGCATCCCCCCACCCCCATCCAACAAGTTCCGAGCAGTCCATCCACGCTGGAACTTGGATGGTCATCTTCGCGATCATCACTCTCAAAGAAGCACCCATCCCAAAAGAAGTCACCCTCTCGACAGATCCCCGCAACCACTCATACGAACTCACTGTCCCCATCCGAGGCGTCCAACTCAAGGACTCCGGAACCCGATTACCCACTCTCATACACATCCTCGCCGCCTCTCAACACGAAAAGAGTCGTGCTGCATTGCCTTGTTGCCTGTGCCGCCGGGCGAGATAGTTGAGGAGAGCTTGCGATCGTGAGGTTTGGGGCAGAGGTGTCAGTTGGGTAGGAGTTTGTGGCTGCTGACGAAGGGCACGATGATAGGAGGTTGCAGTCGAGGTCGAACTTTGGGAATTGGCAGAGGTGGGAATCATGAGAACGATAATGTTGGGGCCTGGGCTTGGATCGAGCGGGGTTGTTGAGCCTGCACCGGAGACGGAGGCGGTGGGTAGAGCGACCTCCGTGATATCTTCTTTTATAGACGGGGGATCTTGGGCGGATGTGATAACACGATACACAATATGTGATCTCTCCTGTCTTGCCCTCTGCAGCTATTCCACGTGCCTAGCCTCTTCCATGTCTCCTACCTCCGTCGTAGAGGAAGGATACGAGACCGACGAGACGTTTACGACGATTGGTAGTCTCGAGTCATATTCGTCACATTGGACCAAATGGAGCGACGACGACGATGAGGAACCCGAACCTTCAAAACTACCCTCGGAAGAAGACAAACGAATGCAACCACTCCTTCGCCTCTTCTCGTTCCAAGAAAGATCACCACCAAAGACGTTCGACAGCGGCCGCCTCAACAACAACCCCTCGCCATCTCCTCCTCTTCTCATACCTACCATGACCTCTCCCGCCGATCTGCCCCACACGAGATCTTCGGCACCGCCATATCGCAACCCTACGATGGGCTCTACCCCTTGAACGAGAAGCTCCGTGCTCTCATGGGGAGGTCCACCACGGACGATAAGATTACCCTGAGGGTGGATGAGACGGTGTGGGCTACGGCGTTGGCGGTGGCGTTTGTAACGAATAGGCCTGTGCACATGAAGCAGTTGTTGAATGTTGTTACGTTGAAGTTGAGAGAGCTTTTGGGGAGGGTAGCTGGGAGTAAGGAGACGGCTAGGGCCAGGGGGATTATTAGGTGGTCGGGAGGGGGTTTGTCCAGGACGCAGGTGTCAGAGAAAGACTCCTCGCATGATAACAAGCGCCCACGCAACCTCGTTATCAACAAACAAGTCGATCCCCGAGCCTCCAATTACACGTCTCTAGACTAATGCACTAGTAGAAGCTAGCATAGACTTATTTTCTAGCTAGATCAATGTGAATGAACAGAGGTTGGTCAGGGGAATCCGCGATGTCAAAAGGGTTGAGTAGCTCGTATGTCAAAGACGGGCCCAAGTTCGACAACACACGTCAAAGTATACCCAAAAGGTTGTGCGTTCCTACACCCGCCGAGTCCTGAGTAGCGTCTGTTGGGTTCACAAGAACTATTCGACACGGACAGAAGATGCCGGAACGTAGAGACGAGGTCTTGAACGAGGCACATTTCTCCTCGGATGGGTGACCGGGATTGATAGTCCCAGGTTTCAGCCCAATCTCGACCATGGACAGGATCTTGGGATCGACAATTGAACGGTCATGCTTGTCAAGTGAACTGTGAGAGCAATTCAAGTGAACTAGTGGCGGCAGTCGGACTTCAAGTCACGATAGGCCATATACCCTCGGACTACCACCCACTATTTCATCTCTGAGGTGTCTCGGTGGCAGCAACACTGACAATCCAGAAGTTCTTGGGACTGTCACCGGAGCGCTACCATGATGATGGTCTAATGAATTTTTGATATATATCATAACAACGACCCGCGAATTGTGATGAGGACAGAATAAGTACAAGTTCACAGAAACAAAGATTTTTTACAGTGAATACCAGTTTGGTTCGAAGCTCGGCGACATGGGTAACCCAATGTGGACTACACATTTTCCCGAGAAACTAACGCCCACCCATCAGAAACCTCTTCTGTACTGGTGGCTTTCGGCACGTTCACGCTTCTGTCGGGTGTATTGTCTGAATGCTTTGGTGAGGAAGGTTCTCGTCGCTGGGCAAAGATGAATAAATACATACAGAATTTGTTCAAGAACCCTCTGACCCACTGGCAGCGAGTTGGGGTCGCCATGATTTCCTTTGGTGCCGGTGCAATAGGCGCATCTTCAGATTCGAGTTTGGCTTCCAGAGGCGCCTCCACAAGTGAGTACATTGATGGTGATGTGAGTTGTGAAGGTGAGGGAGGAGTTTCGGGTTCCGAGTCCGGCGTGGAAGATTCGAGTTCCTTGAATCTGGTAGTATCGTGAGGATCGCCTGAGTAAAAGGCATCAGCGGTGTCGGTTTGGGGAGAGGAAAAGCGACGTACCTGGTATCAGCTCGGGATATCCACGCTCACGGGCATATTGCTTTCCATCCAAGGCGCAGTTCTTCTGGTGCAGTATTTCCCGAACACTCGTGTACTCGAAGTCGTTCCAGTGGGTCCCAATCAATCCCCGCACTCTCAACTTAGGGATCCTCAACCTCTCCCAATCCTTCTTAGCTATTTTGTTCCTTCCTTGTGGGTCATTCGACCAGTAGAATCTGTTTCGAGAGAGTGGATAGCGAAAACAGTGTAGGCCGTTGATGAGCTCGGTGTGTAAAGGCCGAATGAAGAGGTATGCGGGCTTTGGACGTGTTGCGGGGTCTTCGCAGAAAATGCCTTTGAGGCAGAATCCGACAAGATCAATATAGACTGAGAAAGTGGGGGAATTCAGATGAGAAAACCAGAAGTGTGCAAAGGAACACTTACCAACATCCCGTACGTCATGGCAGCCATCACAAAAGGGGAGGGACTGGCAGAGATAGGCAACACGAAGGTCGTTGTTTGGGATGCGCAAGCCAAAGTCAAGAACCACTTTGACATTGCCGGTCTTTTGAAAGGAGAGATCCACTCGCCCTGGAACTGGACAGATTAGCAATAGAAAGATGGATTCAAGTGGTGGACATACCCGAGTTGGAATAGCTGGCTTCAACATCGGGGCTGACACTCTGGCAAAACAACTCGGGTGAGGGAGTGGAGGGAAAGTGGGCGAGGATTCCGGGTCTTCCGAATTGGACAATCGCTCCGAATGTCAATAGACCATTTTGGGCCCAGTTTGACAGATCGGTGAGCCAGCCCCCTCCGCCTGCCGCAATCAGGTACAGAAAGTCGCCAAGGCTTTTCTGGACGTGGGCGATGATTTCGGTAGGGTTGAGTTGAGGAACAGCGTCTTGGCGAAGTGGGAGGAAGCGGTTGGAGAATGGTTCGAGGTCTTCTTTGGTCGGTGGATTGAGGGAGATGTTAGCGGGGTTGTAATGGAAGGTCAGTGTTTTCAAGTCAATCGACCAGTCCTCCCAACGACGCGTCACCTGTTTGCCATTATTGGCAGGTCAAGGCTAAAAATAGATAAGCTCACCGGAAATGTCAGAGCTTTGTCGTCGCGCAAAGATTGAATCGCATAGTCCTAAGGACATCACTCAGCGGGGAAGGGAAACTCAAATGATAGGCGTACAAGTATATAGCTCAAGTACTGTAAGACAATGCGATCCTTATTCCAGTAACTGACGGCCTCATTTGCATTCGTGAGTTCTGCAGCCTTTCAGTCCCCTTACTCGAAACTCCAAATGAGAAAAACTCACCACTGTATGTCAACATTGTCATCGCATCCGACTCGGTCACCGCGAATACTTGAGTTAGCAACGCCGACCTGCAACATCCCATGAATATGACTGACAGCAAAAAGAAACCTCGCCGACTCACCGATGACACACTGCTGTCCGTAGGACGCTTTTCACTATCTGCGGATGATTGTTGGCATTATTTACCTCATTCATAACTCAACACCCACCTTCTTGAATAAATCTTGATCCTCCCCATTGACCGGCTCGAGGGTAGTCGCTGTGTATTTTCCCTGGTATCCAGATATCTCGGCGGTTTGTACCATCTTCTTCAATCTGACGGCTTGCGGCTTTGAAGATGTTGACGCTTCGTCGTCCGGCTTGACGTCGACACTTAAGATCTCAGAAGACTGAAGGCGGAGGCAATGGATGTCGCTCTCCATTACTACCCTGATCGTCTTTCCATTCTGTAGACAAGTGTTAGACTCTTCGTGAATGACGGCGGGACAAGACAACGCCTACCACAGTTATTCGGTCCCTCTGCGAATAATTGTGATTGTGATTGTTGTGAATGTTTGCATTTCCAGCTATGCTCAGGAAGCTAGCATAGTCTCCGACAGTTGGGTTTTGGACGTTGGAGAAGTTAGTCGCCATGTCTTCAAGGTGGGGGAAGAAACAGGAAGAAAGTCAGTACGACAGAAGGTACGAATCGGAGGTGGGAGAAGGAACGATGGAGAGTGACGAACACCCCACACGCTTTATGAGTCCAGCCTCACAGCTACCTCATGCTCTGCACGGGTCGTATCCTGTTGTATCTCCTCCGTATCTCCCATGAGCGCTTGTACCATCGTGGAAATGATCATAACATTTTCAGAGCAGTGGCGATCTCGTGGTCAGCCCATTGTCAACTTCGAACGTGCAAAGGAACGGCACCAACGCTCCATTCATACTATCGTGAAGTGTGTATTAGGGTCAACTGAGCGGAAACATAGAACATCCATGAACCATCCCACCGCACGCAGACAGAGAAGTCAACCGCACGGATACCACGCCCAGGTATTCCCGCTCTTGTCAGATCCAGATCATAAATAACTTGATTTTGGAGGTAAACGGGGACAACTCACCTCGGAAATTACACACACGCAGTATCCCTCCCATCCACGCTGCGCAGCATTCACATCCAATCGATCGATGACGGGGGGTGTTCCTACGCATTTGATGCTCCAGATTTGGATCACCATTGGTTCATACCTGCAATACCGAGATCGTGTCGATGAGTTTTGTCCATAGAAAGTTCTGGTGACAATGTGAATGGTGTGAGTGACGAGCCGTTTCACGTTTCACGCCATTCCTCCCTCCACGACTCATATCCTCTTACCTTGACGTCTCCCAGTCCTGTTTACCCATCTTTATTCTCCCTCTCATCCCAAGACACTTCGGATCGCTCACGAGCATGATACACGCCAGTGGATATGGCGGTTCCCCGGAGACTCATTTCAGCTCACCACGTCGCCAGACGGGTCGCTGTATACTCCTTTGATACTCCTTGTCACGTCTCGTAGAACTTCGTAAGATTGGGGAGCTTGAGCTAGCGGATGAAGCAGATAGGAGCACCCCAGAACCAGAATTCCAAAGTCTCGAGCTTGATTCGTTGACAAGCGCTTTGAGAGTGTCGTCGTAGCTCCGAGTCCCAAGTAACATACACAAGTCCAGTTCAGAGGTTGTAATCTTCGATTGCTAAATCCCCAGTCCTGTTTGTCGACCTTGCAACCTCGAGGCTTGGATCCGACAATGTGAGCGTTGAAGTAGCACTTCGAATTTATTATTAAATCGATCTAGCGTGATTCGAACACGCCTTGATCAATTTATTCCGTTGGCTTTGACTTTGAGCGAAATTGTGGGAGGTTGTTGTGAAAAGAGACGAATTCGAGTTGCAGCACGACATGGTCGTCGAAAACCAACGTTCGGAGCCCGTCCCGGACGATTCGGAGTCACGGTGATTCCGGACTTTGGTTCCGAGTCGAGACTCTCCAGGCTCCAGGTCGTCTTGAGTCGGCATACGGTAGCAAGATGTGTTCAGAATACGCCTATATAATGATTATGATGTTCATGTAGTTGATCCAAGGTACTGGACCGAGCAGATTAGGCCGTGTCCCAATTGCCTACTAGTAGAATGCTACATTCTTGTAGCTGTGATCCTAATAGGTGAAACAAACCATGTATCTCCCCACGACGTTCATATATCCTACCAACGCCCTATCCAATGTCTCCAATCTACGCTATTCGGTGTTTCCGGCGTCGACAACACTCGCATGGCCAAGGACCTCAGTGCCCTAAACCCGGCGATTCTGTGAATGAGTGACCGCTGGTCGGATAGATAAGATCGTCATTTCTTGCCTGTAGGCTCGCATAGGCCTCAGCCTTCCTAAAATCCCGTCGAACACTAACGCTTCGGCCTCCCAAAACCCTGTTTGGTACGGTTGACGCCCGATCAAGCTACTCATTCTCTTTCCCGGGGATTTGACCTGCTGGGTACCCAGCCAAGCTTTGAAAATCGTCTCTTCGATGTTTCATTGAGATTTTGGAGAAGGACGTGAGTGAGCAAGATAAGAAAGTCGGAGTAAAAAGACCTACGGACATCGATCCAAATGAACGCGTCCGACGCGGAGTCTATCAGCTGACCAACACGTCGTCGGAACGATTTGAACGTTGCGCACACTCAGGCTTTGACGAGTCTACCCCACTCAACTCTCCTTTCGTTAAGGGATCAAGTCACATCTGCGCCTCTTACACTCATTCGTGCTCATATCGTGCGGCACAGAAGACTCCGAAATTTGACATCAACACTTTGACCTAGTCGACATACGACGACTTTTTTATCAGTACGAAGAGGACGCGACCGGATGGGACAGTGGAGGGTAAGGGTAATTGAATATAGGGAATTTACGGTGCTGAGCAAAACGGTACGCACTAGAGATGGTTTACCAGGTCATAGGTGGAGGTATTGGAATTCTGGTCGGCTACTAGGGACGTTCACGGAAGAGCCGCCTACGCTGAGGATGCCCGCTTCTTCCGAAACGTCACGCAAGTCTGTACATTGGATCCCAAATCAAGGGTCGGTGTGACTACCAATCGCTTTATTCAACTTGAGACTTCTGAGAGAACGTTTGGGTTGGCATGTTGTAGAAGAGGTCCTCGATCTGACGAGTAGACTGTAGATGAAATCAAGTACCACTATTCAGCATGTATCCCTTGTACGCACCAAGATGATTGTTTCGTCGTTTCCTGCACAAGGTTTAGGATCCGCTGTGAATCTAGGTTGACTCGGCACAAGCTTCTCGTCGGAACAATGAGCTTTGTAATGGCGTAAGTGACTCCAGAGCCTCGGAACTGGCGAACAACGAATTGCTTGTAGGGGCAGACCTCTGACCGTGTCTTTGTGGTGACCGAGGGATGAACAACGTGAGATATCGATGCAAGTGCTTCGCCACGAACACCTTAAGTCGTCAACTTTGAGAGGTCCGAGAATGAGGATAACTCTGAAGTTATGAATCTTTCAGCGAGAATAGGTAGATCTGCTTTCTAGAACGAGTCGGTCGAGGCACTGAGACTCCATGAAAGGATCACATACGCGAATTCCGCACCCATTATCTTGTATTTGCAACAACTCTAGTCCACCATCCTTCACGACGACGCTTATGCCCGTTGGGCTGTTGTCCCAACGTCCAGAGAATTTTCCAACAATTCCTTCAATGCCAACGCTGGCCTATGAATGATCTTTTCTCTGCCAGTAATTGGAGCGACTGAGTGTCGTCGTAGCCCTAGATCCCAAATAGCATATACAAGTTCAGCTCAGAGGTCGTAAACTTCGATTGCTAGATGCCCAGTCCTGTTTGTCGACCTTGTAACCTCGCGAAGCTTGGGATCAATGTGAGCGCAGAATCGACGTTGAAGTAACACCTCGAATTTGTGATCGAATCAATTCAGCGTGTTTTTGAGCACGCCTTGATCGATTGATTTCGTTGGCTCTAGCTTTGAGTGAGATTGTCGGAAGTTGTTGTAAAAAGAGACAAAGTCGAGTTACCGCACGACATGGTCGTCGAAAACCACCATTCGGAGCTGGAGCCTGGCGAGCAGTGAGCACCGTCCTGGATAATTGGGAGTCACGGCGATTCCGGACTTTCGTTCCGAGCCTCGACTCTCCGGGGTCCAGTCGCCTTGAGGCTTGAGTCGGTATACGGTAGAAATATGTGCTCAGATTACACCTATCAGATGGATGTATCGGCCAGGACCGAGTAGACTCTAGAGGTATGATTTAGGTGTGTCACCGATCCAAGGCACTGCACCAAGCAAGACTAGAACGGTCGCCTAAAATACTACATTCGCAGCTGCGATTCTGATAGGCGAACCACGAAGCCAACCATGCATCTCCCCACGAAGTTAATCTATCCTACCAATGCCCTATCCAATGTCTCCAACCTACAGTATTCCGTGTTTCTGGCGTCGACAACGCCAGCATTGCCAAGGACCTCTGTACATTCATGACCCATCCCACCGCACACAGGCTACCGTCAGGGAAGTCAACCGCACTACGAATACCACGCCCATGTATTCCCACTCCTGCCAGATCCAGATCATGAATAACTTGATTCTGGAGATAAACGAGGGAAAACTCACCTCCGAAATTGCACCCCACGCAGTATCACTTCCGTAGGATTAGGCTGAGCACCTCGCTCCCTACCCACCTCACTGTAACCAACCAGCTACTCCTTCGTCTTCAATCGGCGTGGAAGCTGGTATGCAGAGTGAGTCCAACGAGGCCAGGTTTTGTCGCCTCCTCTTTCTGGGATATTCGACCTCCAGAGTTGCCAGTCCGGGCCCGAGGTAGGAGGTGCGTGTAGCAGAACCGTGGCCGGTCGGTAGAACGGAGGTGGTGGAGGCAGGTATACATATGTGCACCGATGGCAAAAAGACGTGTCAGTACGATGGTGTTGCTATAGGTAGTGGGATGGGTGACGGCTGGGGTGACGGCGGAAAGCAAAGGTGGTTACTCCGAACGTAGTATGTTTCGGTAGCCGTCGTTTCTGTGATGAGAAGAAGGGAAACAATGAAAGTATGCTTTAGTCGAATGGGCGAAGAGAGGTCTTCGTTTCGACAAAATCCAGGTGTCGTGTTGGACGTCGAAGAACCGGGGGAAAGGACCAGATTGTTCAGGCTCGAGGGCTGGAGAACAACGTCAGCTTGGATGCTTTGAAGGTAAAAAACACGCCAGAGGAAGGCCGAGACCAAGATATGACATCCTGAACGACGTAAACGAGAGGGAGAAAATAAGAAAGAGAACATACCTCAAAATCATCAGCACCAAGCAGTGTGCTCTCTACTCTCTCGTCTCGATCAATCGCTAAATCTTGATTCCGTTCGGCAAGAGAACCGGGGGTCTTGAGTGCTGTTCTCTCTCTGGTTTCACACGGGAGAACCGGTGTGAAAGTAATTGGTTTCGTCGCGCGGAATCGGATAGTCATGGCGTTGGCGTATTGGAAGGGCAGGTAGATGGTGACCATAACTGCACATTTGAACGGCGAGAAAAACTGTCAGGCCAGATGTTTGCGAGCGTAATGAGGCAAAACACGCACCTTTAGGCCATGACTATCACTAGGTTTGCAGCAAAGATGAGGGTTTCCGTCAGGTCATAACCGTTCCTGTAAGTCAGTCAGTTATGGACACCACACGGGATGAGAAGAACTCACGAAATAGACCCGTTTCTTGATTACTGTCCTGTTGCACCCTCCGACTGAGAAACCGAGTCGAATATTGGGCCTTCCTTGTTCCAGATGTAATCTTGATTCTCTTGCAGGTTCTGGACGGAAATGAGAAGGACGTAAATTTCGGTCGTGGTGGTTTCATTCAGAATTGAGCACGAGCGCCAAGACGGCGCTAATGTCCACCGGCAATGCGGTTGGCCCCATTTGATGGGCTTCTCGTGATACCAAGTAATCTTTCCCGAATTACGAGGCTCAATTGAATTCACCATCATCAGGACGACAATATGGCCGACAGAATCATCTCATCCGTCTAATCCCTTTCTGCCTCACACAACACTCGATTGGAGATCCACGCCCTAGGCATCGGCAGCGGCGTCTCCACCCAAATGTACCAAGACATCGCCCTCGCCGGTAACGGTGTTTGCTTGTTTGCAGCTGAAGCAGAAGACATCTTTGTCAGCTGCATCAGGTTACGCCTCCTGTCACGGACGTCTCGGTCGATTGGGGTTCCAACTAGTCATCTCTCCAGTTCTCTTCGACTGTCAACTTTTTTACGGTGCATACCCGAATCGTACACATCCGCCCACCCCCAGACCTCCAACAAGCTCCAAGCAGTCCATCCACGCTGGAACTCGGATGGTCATCTCCGCGATCATCACCCACAAAAAAGCAACCGTCCCAAAAGAAGTCACCCTCCCCGCAACCACTCTCATACAAACTCACCGTCCCCATCCGAGGCGTCCAACTCAAAGACCCCGAAACCCGATTACCTACTCCCGTACACATCCTCGCCGCCTCCCGTCTCGTAGACGAACACGAAGAGAGTCGTGCTGGGTTGCCTTCTCCGATTGACTTGTTGCCTGTGCTGCTGGGGGCGAGACAGTTGAGGAGAGCTGCGATGATAGGAGATTTCAGTGTTCACAGTACGTCACTTTCCTCATTACCCTTTCCGCCTTTTGACGCATGTTCAGAGCTCGTCGTCCCTCGAGCGTCGCTGTTAGGATACCTTTCCCAATTTGGCGACATCTGACTTGAACAGCCAATATACCTTCATGTTCGTCCGCCTCCTCCCGATCTTCCCAAAAGCATGACGTCCTCCCTGCACTTCTGGTCAACCCACGAAAGCGGTCAATTTCCTCTTTCATTCGATGTGACTCGCAGCCTTGGGCTTCCTATCGCGGTCGACTTCAGGAACAGATACCTTGTCTCATACTCCTCGAACACTGACCACTACAAGTTGATATACCGATATCAACTTCTTCAAGGTTTTGACCCGACTTTGCTCGATCTCTCCGATACGATGGCCCCGTCTTCCGACTAATGGGAGACTTGTATCGATTCAAAGTGGTACATGGAGGTATGCTTCGCAGCCCATGCCCTCTTACGTGACTTCGGACACCTGATTCTTCTGTTATTCTAGGTCGCCCCGACGGTCAAGACTCGAGAGCCGATACCGGCGATATAAAGCACTCATTCATTATACCACAGCATGAAGATCAGTGCCTCGACTTTGATTTGTAATCACATCCACGTCTCAGGTAAGTTGCATACGTATTTACCGAGTCGCACTAATCGATTCTTGCACACAGGTCCAGAATAAAGTTCTAATTCAATCTCTATCCCGGCACGCTCAGACACGACTGGAGGCGTTTAACAACCCCTTATTGCAACGTTATGGCTCACGGTTGATTGCGGCATCCTAGTTTGGTTTTTGTATTCGCTCTTCAACGTGTAGTACTTACATATCGGCGTAAATTGGATGTACTCTATATGCGCTCACCCTCGTCGCGATATCTACTTAACAATCACAACAACCCACTGGTATAACCTCGCTGTAACGTTTACAAACATTTACTGACTCTTGCAATCGCCACTTGCTGGTTGATGATTGGAATAGGCATGCGAATCCGACCCCTACCTCACGTTATACAATCACAGTAACAATAGAAGTACGAAGGCTGAGTCTCAAATTCAAGATCAGAAGGAACACTGAACAAGAGCTCTCTGTAGAGCAAAAGAATACGATGTGCTCGGACAGACAGAGAGTCGCGTCGCGCCGGGCTGGGTACGCGCTAGGATCAGCACGATCACATGTGATGAATAGCCAATGGGCCCATCATCCGTGGCCTATCGCGGGTTCTCTTTACCACCACGACGTACTCTCGACTTTGGTCTTCCTCTCCCTTGACCTTCTCCTTCCACGAGTATGCAAGCACAGATAAACCGCACAGAGCAAGCTGTATCCGCTGCCCAGAGCGTTGCCGTGGTCCAGACACTGTTAAGAGCAGGATTGGGCTGTATAACTTTCATGAGGTACGATGTTCCGTTCAGCAGTCTTGCAAACTCGACTCTAATTATCTCTGATACAGGAAGTTTCTACCTCAAGACGACTTTTCGAAAGTAAGCGTTACAACCTGGCGGATTCTGTATCGAGAAATCAACCGACGGTCCCTTCGCAGGCTATTTCACAACCGTAGAGGACGAAAAATCGTATTTGTCCAACTCGAGATCCTCAACACCAGATGGGCAGAGACGAAACGTCGATGGGTTCAAAGCAATGGTACGAGACTGTCTGCTCGTAATCGGAGCTTTCTGACCAGGTGTATGTAGAACATGTGCCGTGGCTACACAGACGAAGCGGATAGGCAACTACGTGGTACGACTCGATATATTTCTGGAAAGCCTCGCAATGCTAACACCCTCGTAGTCTCATAGAAGCATATACCTCCAATTTTCGGGTGAGTACGACAGCAGAAGGGTCCGGGTGAACGTCCTAACTCGTTTATAGTATCATACAATTGCTGGAACTAACACCGCTAAACCAATCATGACTCTTGGAGACGCTCTCAACAAGGTGTCGCTACACGACAAGACGAGTGATCCTCTCATCAGCCCGGCGAGGAAGGGCAAGGTTCCAACACTCAAAGATGTGAATAGGAGCGAAGGTGCGGCCTCACGGGGAACTTTGGGATCGTTGGACTCAAAGGAAGCCTTTCACAGACCTTGTTGAACAGTCTCATCACCTCGATGACGCACGACGCACATGGACATCCTCCCAAGTAAGCCAAACATCAACGTGCATCCATGTTCTTGTAACCCGGTAGCGTCTTTCGAGCAATTTTATGCTGAGGACTCGCTATCGAAATACAAATCACCGCACTTCAAACCTGGGAATTCTGAGAAGGATGAATGGCATTTCACGCCACACGATTTCGACGAGGTACCAGACAGACGACAGATGGAGTGTCGGCAGAATCGACTCAGGATACTATACGTGCGTCTCACGTTTTGTTTTTGTGTGGCGATGGGGCTAACAATTTCCGATTTCGTTTCAATCCAGTGTTCTAGCCAATGTCAGTAGTAGTATTGCTACTCATTTGCCTTCGTCCACGGAGCACGACAATGAGCCGTTCGCTGGCCTAACGAGCGCCCGGCCAAGTACGATGCCGAGTGTTGCCCCAGCCCATAGTCACTTGCAAATGTGCCACTCGGGAACACCGATGCTGGTGTTGAGGCGCAGGTGGCGCAATTGATCGTGAACAATGATCCTTTGCTGGAAGCATGTGAGAGTGGGCAGGTAATCAATGAGTAGGAGTCGCGCCTGACCAAGCGAGAACAGGGGGGATGATTGCGAGGCCCCTGTATCACACCACTAACTTCCGTCGAGTTGAATGCCCTGCCAGAACGTCAAAACCCAGTCAAATCAACCGAGATTATCCAACTTACCAGATATGATACGCCGGGAACGAAGCCGGGAAGCCCAATACACGTACGACGAGGAATTCAGACTCGTTATCGACGTTCTGGTATTGCAGACCGCCCGAACCCCATCCCCATTCCATCGAACCGTCTTTGGTGACGATGGATACTTCGCGGCCACTGAAGTCGGGGTTGCAAGCCACAGCTACGGAGGCGAGGGTAATGAGAGAGAGGAGGGGTTTCAACGTCTTTCGTGGGATGTTGACCCGGGATGGAGATGTTTTTGACCTTTACCGGGAAAGTGTGTCTGAGGGTCGCGTGTGGTTCAGTGGGTTTTCGGGATACAATGTGGACTTTCGAGATCATTAGACTCCAAGTTTTCTAGCTAAATCAAAGTGAATGAACAGAGGTCGGTCAGGGCAATCCGCGATGTCGAAAGGGTTGAATAGCGGCTCGTATGTCAAAGATGGGCTCAAGTTCGATAAGACACGTCAAAGTCTACCAAAAGGTTGCGCCCCCTACACCCACTGAGTCCTGAGTAGTGTTGTTTAGTTCACGAGATCAGTTCCACACGGACAGAAGATACCAGAACATAGCCGCCTTTCTCCCCAGATGAGCGTGCGGGTCTGATAGTCTCAAATTTCAGTTCAATCCCGACCATTGACAGGACCCAGCATCGACAAAACGGTGCTTGGAGCAATTCAAGCAAACCAGACCAGCGAACCGCCGACACCTTGAGCGATCGAGTTGAAACCAAGTCATCAGCAATGGCACTTTAACCAAGAGGGCACCAGAACCTCAAGAAATCGGAGCGTTGTTCATGCTCGAAATCTCTTCTCGTCGAGTGCGTCATCAAGATATCATTAGGGGA
>JANHQD010002645.1:0-12362 GCA_024721195.1 Marasmius sp. AFHP31
ACCCTCTCCGTCATCTATGGCGACTTCCTAAAAACCGTCACCTTCACGCTTAACCAGCAGAATCCCCTTGGCAGTATCGCCAAGTTGAAGTCCTACTTCGAGGGCCTTAACACGGTTGGTGTCAACATCCCTGAGCTTATCAAAGTTCTCATCCTCGTCCAAGCCATCCCGAAAGTCTGGGAAGCGGCTACCTCCAAGTGTTTGCACGACTATACGCACCTTGGAGAAGTCGACGATGGTGATGATAAAGCTAGCAAGAAATCGGGAAGTAGTAGCTCCGGCTCCTCTAGTAGCTCGACAGGATATGAGAAACCAGTCCTTACCCTCGACCGCGTTCAGGACGCCATCATGGTCGAATATGAGCGTCTTAACCCTCAGTTCGCCGGTCGACTCACTGCGGTCAAACGTGGTGGGACCAACGCTCCCTCGTTCCAGCAGCAGCAGCGCCCTCGCCCTTCACAGCGTCAACAACAGCGTGGGCAGCAGCAGCAGCAGAACAACCAGCAGCAGCGTGCTCCTCCTTCGAACCAAGACAAGGGTAAGAAGAAGAAGCAGCAGCAGCGAGGCATGCGTGGTGGCATCGATAAGGATGCTGGCAACTCTGGTGGCAATCGCGGTGGCAACCGCCCTTATGGTCATTCTCATTTTGCCTCCGTGGCAAGTACCATCACCCCTCCCTTCTCCTCCGTCACGAAGCACAAGGACCGGGTTGCATTAAATGCGATCGAGCAGTCTCTCCGTGCTGAGATCGCATCAGAGAACACCTACCCTCTCCCGACTAGTTGTGATCCATGGGCAGGTTATGTCCCTCCGAGCACTTGGGATGAGACTTATCCCGATCTCAACTTCAAGGCTGCTACGCGCCTTCCTTCTAACCGTGTTAGGGGATCTCCACCTCCTGCGACATTCAAAGGTTTCTGGGACGAATCGTGTGACAGCACTCTCGCCCCTCCACCTCCACCGAAGAAAAAGAACCCTGCTGTTATGCAGAAGTGCACAGGTTTCAAACCTTCGGAGTCGGTATTTCAAGATGTTCGTGAATCCTGCTCACTCGCTGACAGAATTGGTGTACCCAAGACGGCGCGGTACCTCAAACCGCTCAAAGATGTCGTGGTGTCCAAGGTCCGCCGCTCAGACCAATTGGCGAGCAAGGCCCGCACCTCCCTCCAGGAACACATTGGCGCTGTTGCGTCCTCGTCCAAGCGTACTCTGGAGGACGATGACGGACCCGGATACAGCTCTTCTTCTTCTTCTAAACATTCTCATAGCGTTGGTCCTGATGAAGTTGATGAGGATGTAGACATGGGAGATGGTAATGACCTAACTTCTCTATTTGGTGATGATGTTGACAACGACATTGCCGAAACTGCAGGGGTAGAAGAGGACGTTCCGGATAACGTCTCTCTTGGATCTTTCTACGATGACCCGTTAGTCCCTTATCTTGATCTGTTACCCAACACTGATACCACTTCACAGTGTTGCTCTCAATTAGTTTCTATCAGTAGCTGCTTTCGTAGTCGTGGTAGTGACCTAGAGTCACTTGTACATTATACTTACGTGTTGAACAATCATTTCGTTGGCTGTACTCAGTGTAAGGGAAAGAAGTCCAGTAATGCACAGGGCTGGCTATTAGATTCCGGTGCTTCATCGCACTTTACTCATGATATGAATGACTTTGCTGATTATCAGCCCCTCGATAATGGTTCAATGGTAAATACTGCCGATAAGAACAATCCTATACAAATAAAGGGTAAAGGAACCGTCTTCATCAAACATAGTGTCGAAGGACAAGACGGGAAAATATCAGAGCATATTTCGCGTCTCTATCCTGTTTATTACATACCTCAGTTGGATATACGACTACTATCCTTGAGTGAGTTCCTTCAAGATGGACTTTCTATTCGTGGAAACGCGAAGAAGTTAGCCTTCTACTCATCACAGCGAAATCAATCGCTTGTTTGCTATCCTCATATGCCTGGTCAAACCATTTATTGGGTCTACTCGCGGAAAGCTTCTGCTGAGAGTTTATTGGCCAAGTCTATCGTTTACAACGTTGACTATGACATTGAGCACAGGCGTTTTGGACATCCTTCGGACAAAGCCCTGAATAAAGCTCGGAAACATACACAGAATTTCCCACTTGACCTTAAAATGCGCACCAGTAAGACTCCTCTATGTCGAGGTTGTGCTGAAGGCAAGATGCATGAGAAATTGTTCCCCAACTCTAAATCTCGAGCTGCTAAACTGTTTGATCTCATTCATTCGGATCTGAAGCAGTTTCCGGTTGAATCTTATCACCGGTACAAGTACTACGTCTCTTTCGTTGATGACTGCACTTCACATGCGTGGTCTACTCTCCTACGTCAAAAATCCGATGCCCTTGAAGCGCTTAGGCACTTCATTGCTATGGTGAAAACACAATTCGACGCTAACATCAAGCAATGGATGTCGGATGAAGGGGGAGAATACGAAGGCGACGAATTTGATGCTTTACTCAAAGAGCATGGGATCGCAGTTATGCAAAGCGTACCATACACTCCTCAACAAAATGGTTGCGCTGAACGATTCAACAGGACGATCACTGAGAAGGCTCAGGCTCTTCATTTTGAAGCTTGTATGCCTCAGTCCTGGTGGGAATTTTGTCACCAACATGCCGTCCACCTCTACAATCGCACTCCTGTGCAACGTTTAGGTTGGAAAACTCCGTTTGAGATGCTGTATGGAAAGGCACCAGATGTTTCACACTTCCGAGTTATGGGTTGTGCAGCCTATGTCTTCATACCTGACGACAAACGTACCAATAAGCTCGCTCCTCGCTCTGAGTTGATGACCTTCATCGGTTATCAAGAAGGGATGAAAGGATTCCTCTTCATGCGAAGCAATAACTCTATTTTCAAGGGTACTACTGCACTATTCGATGAGACTCTGTATCCCAGATGTCCTGATGCGAAAACTCGTGGCGTAACACCAGTGGATGGTGAACGTTTTACTTTGGGTGAAAATCCCAACTTTCCTTCGGAAGATAATGACTCTGATGATAGTATGGACGATACTCCGTCACGAAATCTTAGAAGTCGCTCCCAAATCCTTCCAAGGAGACCAGAACCTCTGGTTGACAAACCTGCAGGTAGCCCTATACGGGCTGAGGAACAACCATTACCTCCATCTGGTCCTCCGTCGCCTACAGGCGAAGCCGACATTCCTGCACCTCCACCTCAACCAGCGGCGGAAGGTCCACGTCGATCTTCGAGGCTTCGGACGGGTACTATGCAACCTGGTAACATATTCGGTGAAAAACAGAACCCGAATAAACCCTCACAGATTGTTCGCGACTTAGAGAACAAGAAATCTTGGAGAAAGATCACTGGTGACACCGCACCGTCACATAAAGTTGATCATCCTGGCTCATCAAAGTCCAGGAAAGGCAAGGGTGGCACAAAAAGTGTGATTCCTGGTCCACTTCTGCCTCCGCCTGCTCCAGAACCCAGTGGAAGCACTGAGTCGCAAGGGGGTGAAAGCATAGTTGAAAGACTTACCCATGAAGGGGGAGTAGGATTCGTGATTTACTTGTTGAACAATGCCGTTCCAGTACACGATTTGCTTCCAATGTCCGATATTCCTGAGTTAACAACTAACATCAGAGAATGGACACTCCGTGATATTATGAAGTTGCCTGAAGCACAACAGAAGGAATGGAAGGCTGCTTGCCGCGAAGAACTTGAGGCACTTCGCAAGTGCAAGGTCTTTGAATTATGCGACCTTCCTAAGGGACGCAAAGCCATCAGAAATAGATGGGTCTTCGACGTTAAAACTAACGGTCGAAAGAAAGCAAGGCTTGTTGCCAAAGGTTTCTCTCAAGTCGAAGGTATTGACTTTGACGAAATCTTCTCACCAGTTGTTCGTTTTGAGACTGTTCGAATGATGCTTGCTCTTGCAGCGCTCAAAGACTGGTACATCACTTCTGTTGATGTTAAGAACGCCTTCCTTTATGGCGATCTCGCTGAGGAGATATACATGGAGCAACCTGAAGGCTTCAAAGTCAAGGGCTCAGAACGTAAGGTACTACGCCTGCGTCGTGCATTATATGGACTGAAGCAAGCTGCCCTTGAATGGTGGCGAACCCTTAGCTCGTCCATGGAAGTATTGGGCTTCAAACGCCTAACTTCTGATGCTGGACTCTTCGTCTGCAAAGATAAGGAGAGTGGTGAAGTTGTGTATGCGATCATATACGTTGATGATGCACTCTTCATGGGTCCTAATAAAGCCTTTGTTGACAAGAAGAAAGCCGAGTTCATGGCTTGATGGGAATGCCGAGATCAAGGCGACGTCGAAGAGTTCCTTCGTATGTGCATCCACCGAGAAGGCAGAAAGATCTTGATCGACCAACAGGACTACTTACAGAAAGTCCTTGAACGTTTTGGCATGCAGAATGCGAAGTTTGCTACCACACCGCTCCCTGCAGGCTATGTGCCAATGCTCAACGATGGTCCAGTCGATCCGGCTATTTGTGCCAAGTTCCAATCTGTAATTGGATCGCTTCTGTATATCATGCTGGGCACACATCCTGATATTACCTACGCTGTTACAAAGCTTTCTCAGTTCTCTGCAAATCCGACCAAGGAGCATCTTGATAAAGCTCTCTATATCTGCCGCTATCTCGCTGGCACAAAGGATTATACCCTCACCTATGATGGTAATTCCAATGGAGGTCTCCTTGCGTTCACAGACTTGGACTGGGCTGCTGATCCTGTCAAGCGCCGTTCAATCACTGGCTATTTCTTCAAGTTAGCAGGTGGCATATTCTGTTGGCAATCGCACACCCAGAAAACTGTGGCACTCTCTTCCACTGAGGCTGAGTATATGGCACTGTCTGATTGCAGTCGTCAAGCTTCCTGGATTAGATCACTACTCTCTGAACTAGGAATCGACTTAGGTGCCATTCCAATCTGCGATGATAATCAAGGTTCGATATTCATTGCCTCTAACCCGGTTCAAGAACGCCGAACCAAGCACATCGATATTCGGTATCACTATATCCGATCATGTGTTGAAGATGGCAAAGTCGAGTTGTATTTCATTGAAGGTGTTTACAATCCTGCAGATATGTTTACAAAGAATCTCGGTCATGAGAAGTTCTTACGGTTCAGAGATCACCTTGGACTTGATTTCTACTCGTCCACTTGATTCGCTCAGATGTGCTTTTCAGCTGCACTTAGTGAGGGGGTGTGTTGAATCCGCGGCCTAGATGATAATCAGTCCCGGTTCACTTCTCCCGCAGTATGACTATGCGGAACAGTACTTCGTGACTGTTTCATTGTTCTATATGCTCCATATGTACAATTTCTATTAGATATCTCTTTATGGTAGTTACATTCATTCCACATGTATATAAGCTGGTAGTTCTCTACGTGAATTGACAGTGTGCTTGAGCTTCTACGTCTCGCCTCTATATCTCTCTCAACTCTCCTGGTAAGTAGTAGTTGTAGTAATGTAGTAGTCCACTGCGCTAGGCGTCATGCCGGCTCTACATCTTCTACCGCAGGGACCTTGGACGTGGGTTCTGGTGAGGGGAACATCTTTGGTAAGAATCCATGCAGGGTTTCAAAGGGCGATCGGTTGGTTGCGGAATGTGAGCGTGCATTGTGGCAGAATTCGGCATATGGGAGCCATTTGGCCCAGTCGTCTTGTCGATAGTCACAGTAGACTCGTAGAAATTGTTCTAGCTCCTGGTTGTACCTTTCAGATTCCCCATCTGTCTGTGGATGATATGCCGTGCTGAGTGCAGATTCGATTCCTAGCTTTGCCCATACTCCTCTCTTTACTTTTCCTGCAAATTGAGGTCCACAATCTGAGATCATCTTATCCCACAGTCCGAATCGTCTCCAGACATGTCATAAGAGCAATTCCACTGTTCTGTTGCTGTCAATCGTTTTGTTGCAAGGGATCAGAATGACTGCCTTTGTAAGGCGGTCTACGACTACGAGAACTGAGTCATAGTCTTCTGAGATCGGGAGGTCCGTGATGAAGTCTGCTGTGATGATTTGAAATGGTCGAGTGGGGGTTTCGTTGGGGACTAAAGGAACATGAGCTGGGTTGTTCGTTGGTTTTGTAAGTTGGCAGGTTGCACATCCGTCAACGTAGTCTTGTACAAAGACTGACATTCCGGGCCACCAGTAGTCTCTGCCTAGGAGTTCGTAAGTTTTGAAACGTCCCGGATGGTTTGCTAGTGGGTTGTCATGGTGCAGCCAGACCAGATCTCGTCGGATGTCATCGTCTGGTGGTACGTATATTTTTCCACGGAACAGGACAATCCCGTCCTCATAGTTCCATTCTTCAAGGTTTTTTACAAGTGTTCTTGGTCCATTGTGTAGAAGGACATCGAGTGCATTGTGAACCTCTAGGTCTCGGTGAGGGGAGTCCTTGATCCTTTGTATGATGTCTGAGTGTCCTGTTGTAAATGCCACCCCTTTTCGAAGGGCTCTGATACAGAAGAAGGTGGGGTTTAGGAGTACTCGATCCTTGTTATCGTCCTCTGTTCCAATTTTGTGGTCCGCTCTCCGTGACAGAGGGTCGCTTTTGTTGGAAATGCCGGGTTTGTGAATCAGTTCAAAATCAAACCGGGTCAGGAACAAGGCCCATCGGGCTTGTTGTCAGTTTGAGTTCTTCGCTGTGCGGAAATATTCCAGATTCTTGTGGTCGGTCCAAATTTCAATTCGTATTGGTGCTCCTTCCAAGTAGTGCCTCCAAGCTTCCAATGCACGGATGATTGCTAGTAGTTCCTTGTCGTGGATCTCGTAATTGCATTCAGCTTCTGAAAGGGACTTCGAGAGATATGCAACTGGGTGCCATTTTTCGTCTTTCCCTTTCTGAGATAGGATTCCACCGGTGGCGTAATTTGATGCGTCAACTTCCACTCTGAAAGGTTTAGTGGTGTCGGGCATAATCAGGACTGGTGATGAGATGAATGCTCGTTTCAGGTCGTTAAATGCTTTTTCACGATCAGCTGTCCATTCCCAAGGTTGCTCCTTCTTGGTGAGTTTGAACAGGGGGCGGGCTCTTCTCGAGAATCCTTCGATGAATCATCGGTAGAAATTTCCAAATCCTAGAAATGCCTGAGTCTCCTTTACTGTTCTCGGAGTGGGCCATTCTGCTACTCCTGCCACCTTTATCGGGTCCATGGCAAGCGTGTTGTGTGAAACGATGAGTCCCAGGAATTCCACTGATTCTTGTTTGAAGGCGCATTTCTCCGGTTTAGCGTAGAGGTCCTTGTCACGCAACCGTTGGAGAATCTTTTTTGCCAATTCGCGGTGTTTGTTTAGGGTTTCGGTGAATACGAGGATATCGTCCATGTAGATGACCACCTTTCCTGTGTCGATCAGGTCTTTGAAAGTTGAGTTCATCATTGCTTGGAAAGTCGCAGGGGAATTGGTGAGGCCGAAGTACATTACTGTAGGTTCAAAGAGTCCCCGATTGGTGCGAAATGTTGCCTTCCATTCATCTCCCTCCTTAATGCGGACGTTGTTGTAACCTTGTCGGAGGTCAATCTTTGAGAAGATTTTGGCACCCTTAAGCTTGTCCACCAGTTCTGATATGAGAGGAAGTGGGTAGGCATTCTTGACTGTCCCTTCATTAAGTCGTCGATAGTCCTGTACTGGCCGCAGACTTCCATCCTTCTTTTTGACAAAGAAGAACGGACTGGAATTTGGTGATTTGGAGTCCCTGATGTATCCTTTCCTCAATTCTTCGTCGATGAACTTGTCAAGGTGTTCTCTTTCTGACGGTGACATTTGGTATCCCTTGCTTGGCTGTGGTTTAAACTCTGGCTTCAAGTCAATGGCGTGGTCCCATTCTCCTCGTTCTGGTAGTCGTTCTGCAGTCTTCTTATCGAATACCGACAGGTAATCATGGTATTGAACCGGAACAAGATCTTCCTTTGTCTTTATTGGTTCCTTGGTGTATTGGGCTTCAGCTAACCTTTGCGACTGAGTGAACATCGCTCGAATTGTTGCAGGTATTTCACTGGCATTTTCCCACTCTTTGTCGTCTTCTGTCTTCGCAAACAGGGAGGCAATTGTTCTGGCCGTCCATTCTTCAGGTAGATCTGGACGCTCTTCGTCATCTTCTGTGAATAATCTATTGGGGAGCGGTCTCTCCATCCGGCGATGTTTGACCGGTCGTCTGCTTCCCGCTATCTTTTCCACTGGTTGGGGTATCCCCTTTTGTCTCGTCCTTGCCTCAGACTCAATTTTCGGGGCAACTCCCTTTATGTTGCAATCAGAGGGGCATCTTGTCATTTCAACAAGTTCCTCGTTCCAGTCAATTTCGGGGTTATGTTTCTTTAGCCAGTCAGTCCCTAGGATTACATCGCTGTCCCCGATATCCGCGATATAGAATTCGGCCAGTTCGGTGTGATGTGAATTCCGATCTTTTGAATGTATCCGGGTTCGTTGTCTGGTGGAATGTCTGATCCAACCCAGAGTATTCGCACTGCCGTCAACATTTCTGATGGGAATTACTTCTGGTAGTCTCGTGAGAGTAAAATCGTTTTCTCTTGCGAATCGAGTGTTAATGAAGATCCCTTCTGCTCCGCTGTCAAGAAGGGCCTTTGCGTTGACTTTTTGTCCTGTAACTTTTCCAATGAATTCTACTTCCACAACGATTGATGGAGTTCGTTCGTTCCGTGTGAGTGACGGAATCCTTATTTCACTCAGTTTCGTAGTGATGAGAGGCGTGTATTGATTTGGAAAGTTACTGATACGTGTATTTACAACTCCACCTGGCAACGCGGCAGGGGAGCGAGTCAAAAATCCTTCTTTGAAAAAACGGAGGCTAGGGCGGCATGTTGTTCAGGAGTAAGGGCGGCAAGTGCTCTGGCAGCAACGGAGATGGCATCATCCGTGGTAGTCGGCGTGGTCGAGGCAGAGGATCGGAGGTGGTACTAACAGTCGGGGCAGATGCTGTAGTTGCCCGGACATTTTGAGTGTTGGTCTGTCGCCAGTTCCCAGAAGTAGAGGCAGCCGAAGTCGACGCCTTTTTCTTCGAGCAGTCTGGTGAATTGCGCATATGACCCTTTTGTCCGCAGTCAAAGCATCGTCCTTCCCTCATGTACATCGTGTGTTCTTCTGGAGTGAGTCTTCCCACCGACGTGGACGTCGTGTTTCTCGCTTGTTGGGTGTTTGAGGTATTGGTGGCTCTGATTGTTGTGGTGGTGGTGGTTGTCAGCTTTCGACGTCCCCATGCTTTTTCTTTGGCTTTTGAGCGTACCCAGTCGTTGTACTTCCGTACGGCTGCTTTTTACCATCCTTCCAATGTTGTGGGTACTACTTCGAACTTATCGATGGTAGCCTTCAGAGCTGGGTTAATACCCTGCTTGTAGAAAAACCTGAGACTGGCATCGTTGTGTTCTGAGTCTCCGGCTAGTTCGTTGAAGGTCTTGTTGAACTCATCAATGTCCGCCAAATCCCCTGTCTGTCGGAGGGAATCTAGCTTTCGTTCTGCTGTCCCTTCCCGGTCGTGAGGTTCGAAATCCTCTCTGAGCCGGTGACGAAGGTCTCTCCAAGTTTTCCATCTCCAGTCAGCAAAGGCCTTGTTTGCGTAGTCATCTTCTATCTCCTTGCTTCGGTGACGCGCCCAGACGTGCTTGATGAAAGATAGCAAGAGGTCGATTTTGTTGGACGCGCTTGGGGAGGTACCTCCCAAAATCCATCAGGAAGTCATCAACTTCCTCCCTTTTCCCAGTGAATACGTCTGGTTTCCTTCCTCTTTCCTTGAAGCTGGGAGGTTCTTTAACGCTGGCAGACCTCCAGCTGTCGCTGCCTCTTCCATCGTCGCTGCCCTGTTCACCGTCCGATCCATTCGGATCACCTGGTGGTGTACCGGGGCGCGGTGGTTCGTTTCCCCCAGGTGCAACTCGTCCCTTCCCTTTCTGGGTCTCCGTTTTTGTTTCTATTTTCGTCTCCGTTCTTGTCGCTGACATGTTGGAAGGACTGGCGGGCGTATTTTCCGGTGTGGGGGTTAGGTTGATGATGTCCCCTTCTACTAACGTTTGTGGGTCGTATGGAATAGCGAGGGGTAGGGATCCATCTAATACCCCTTCGTCCAGGTATATGGTTCTGTTGTTCTTTGCGAAGTATGCCCACCGATGCTCGTCTGTTTTGCCGCTGTATATCCAATATACTTTCACGCCAGATCCTACTTCGGAACTCCCTTGCCACAGGTAGTAGTGTCCGTTGATAAGTCTAATTTGTTCGGGTAAGGTGACTGGAGTCAATGCCCTTCCTGCTGGGGTTCCTACTCGAGAAGGGTCTTTTGAGTTGTGGGGTGGGGGGTCCTCAATGTTGGGCAACGTTTTTTAGTAGGCGATGTAGATGTGAGTGTTGTAGTTCTCGAGGTGGTTGGTTCTTTGCGGAAAGTCGTCTTCAGCAACTACTCGGCCGTAAACGAGGTTTTGGTCTGTTACGTGGAATTGGGTGATGGGTACTTTCTTTGAGCCATGGATTTCGGTGCAGTCTTCTTCAAGGTTGTGTACTATCTGGATGAGGACGTATTCGCTATGGTGTGTGTCGTATGTTGGTGCTTTGTTCCACCAGATGGCGTGGTGTAGTCGCAACCACTTGTTGTGTAGGTGCTGGGGGTTTTCTGATACGATTTTCGAGACAAAGGATTCGAGTCTAAGATTTGTTGTTTTGTCGGGTCTGGTGAATCGAGTTGGGTAGAAGTCCTCCCGGGGTCTGAGGGGTTCTGGTTCGTATATGAACTCGATCTGGAGGTTCTGGGACGCCAGTATGGTCGTCGTTCTGTGGTTCGAGAGTGAGGTGAGGGTAAAAGAGCTTAACCAAGTGTCAGGAAGGCGACCACAGTTGCCCCTCAAGTCACTCAATCAAGTCTGTTCTGCTGTGTTCACTATGGATTGACCAAGTGGTTAAGCTAAGGAAGTGTACTGTACAAGGTAAGTCTTTTATACTAGTTACAGATCAGAATGAGTCATCAAGTGTCCGTACGAGTCGGCGGGGAGGAGTCAGGGATGGGTGGTTCTGGGGTTGTGAGTCGGGCCGCTGAGTCACAGATAGTGAGTCGTAGACGGTAACAGGCCCGCTAAGTCGTAGAGTTGAGTCAGTCCTTTGGGGAAATGGGGTGAGTCGAGATGATGGTTTAGCGCTCAATGGGAATTTGGGCGTTTGTTGGGGGAAATGGGAGAAATCGTGACACCCATTCCTTAATTGGTGGACCAGGTCAGGGAGTTTTGCCAGTGGCAATTTCCAAGACTTTGAGCTCGTCGAGGACGTCGGTGATCTTTATGAGCCAGCCGGGGTAGTGTTCCTTGGAGTCGAGGGCTTCAATGACGATTTTGTCGAAGGTAGTAGTCATGATGAGAGTAGAGTGGTGATTGGGAGTGAATAGAGTTGTGTGGGAGAGTTACGAGAAGAGTTGAGTAGATGTGATGCGACAAAAGTTTGCTGCTACCAAGTCGCGAGTAACGGTGTAGAGTGTCGAGTATACTGGAAGAGTGGAGTTGACGAGTGCTAAGGAGTTTGTCGGAGCTAGGGCTCAACGAAGAGAGAAGAGAAGAATATGATCATTATACAAAGAGCTAGAGAGACAGCTTATATAGTGTAGAACTAGCTATGGAGTCCAGATCTCATCTGTAAGTAGGTATGACGAGAGGAAAGATAGTGGCATAGGGTTAATACAAGTGGATATTACACACTGTGCATGATGTGTATATCACTGTGCATGACGGTAGGTAGATCGGAGGTCAAGGGTTATGGAGTACAATAGGTCCAAGGGTTGTGAGGTCATAAGGCGTTGTAGCGCCTGCTACTAGCGCTCACAATTTTAGCTTAATTTTAAGCGATTTATGGAACTTCAGAAGGGATATTATCTGAAGTATATTTAGTATTAGCGTGAGCCCGAATGGCTAGTAAAAGGTTCAGGACTAGCGCGGAAGGATAAGATGATACTAAGTCATCCTACTGCACCCGAAACCTGTAGGGGTCGCTCTGTTCTACAAACTTCAGAACATCGACTAGTCTCTGTGACCAGACCAAGGGAAGGATTAAACAATAATCATGAGCGACCAACGAATAAAAGGAAGGAACGCCGCACGATGTGAATCGGGCAAGAGCCTCATCTGAAGAGCAGATGGAACTGTATGAACTTAGGAACTTCCGACGAGGCATGACAATAAAAAGGCAAAGACTAGAGAGCTTCAGATTCGAGAATAAGGGACTGAAGTACGAGCAGGGTTGAATCTATTTCGTCTAAGTCGAAGGCTATGATCAACTTCGGAACTTAAAGATAAGGACAAATAGAATAGCTACGAAAGTAGTAAAGGAACGAGAGACAGATGTACGAGTCTAGAA
>JANHQD010002647.1:8734-28191 GCA_024721195.1 Marasmius sp. AFHP31
GTTCAATCAATCAAACAATAGGCAAAGACTTCAACTAAGTCTGTCAATACCAAAGACCAATCGTCAATGGGTACAATGAATCCTCAGCCCAATTAGCTTCGGAAGTTCAACAACGTGCTAAGCCTTCAAATCGGCGTCGCGGACAAACAAGCAATAGTCAATCAAAAGTTCAATGGATTTCAAGTTCTGCTTTCAACAACGTTCTAATCTTTTACTGTTCTAATGTCTCTCCAGAAGCGCTCCCAAGTCTACTAACTACCCAACAAGTGGAATAGCTTCGTATCCTCTGAATACTCTCGTACGGATTGCTTGGGGATTCTTCATGAAAACCCCACTCTTTATATACTCTACGACGTGCTAATTCTACCGATTCGTACAAATTTGCTCGATAACCTGCTTCCGCAGCTGAATTTACTTATTATAGTAGTCATTTGGAGAGTTTTGTATTATTCTACACGTTTTAGGGTCCAAAGTCACCATTTAATATTTGCTTCGGAAGATCCTTGTGTCGCGCTATTCGGTGGATTTTGTTTCCCCTCTGCCCAGCCGCAGCTGGTGTATCTTATTATCCTATCTGCTTCCGTCCATGAGTCATATCTGTCCGTCCCTCAGAAGTACTGTACTCCTTGTACGAAGTTCAGCCCTTCTGCAGTTCTTTGGTTGGGTTAGAACCCCTTCTCTTACAGCTTCCCAACGATATAGTCTCAGGTATCCTTCATCGGTGCGAGAGGCATACTCTCGCCATTTAGAATGGCTAATACCTGCTCCGAAGCTTATCTAGTCAAATTCCTGATGGTCCTTGTGGATCCCAGGTACCGGCACATTTTACTCCAGTGCTGGATTCACAAGTCCGCTCCTTTTACTTCGAGAGTCCCTTCATTTCCAGCCTTCTAAGCTAGCTTTGGTAACTTCCGAAGTTTAGTTCTAAGTCCTGATTCTATTATAGCACAGGTATTCCACCTTCAGAGGCGAAGTAGTACCTTCGGGACCGTCGATCATATTTCGATCACTTGGATACCGGGCCTGGAACAGCTTTTACTGTGGTACTCCGTTTCTACTTCCGAAGCGAAAATTTATCTTCCGATCTTCCGGTGTAGAAGTAATTGAAGGCCAGAGGTGTATTCCTCAAGCCTTGCTTACTTTCTCCCCGAACTCACTATGAGTTTGCACAACATCTTCGAACACTTTAGAAATGCCTTATTCCGTAGGTGCACCCCATCTTATGTGTTCTAAGGTGACTGATTAATGTTTACAGAGTTCTACAATGTCAATCCATATCCTGACGACTCGACCTTCAAAGTGGGCGATCGCCGTCTCATCAGAGGTGTACTTCTGCAAAGTCCATTTTCATATCAACCTTCCTCTCGCTGCTCGGAAGTACGTCAACACCATTGCCGAAGGGATCGCTCAAGTCGGCTTCCTCACTATGAAGACTGCTCTTATTCCCGGAGCTGTACAAGCCTGGATTGACGCCGTTGTCTTTGCCGCCGAAGCTCCTGCACCTCCAACTCTGGGATATGAGGAACTTCGGTTATTCACCTTCACTCCTCAAATGGGGCGATGGTTATCTTGTACCCCTCTAGCCAGCCTATTCTCCCTTAGTCTGTGACCTCTATTACTTAGATCGTCTCCAGCAGGACACAGCCTGGCGTTATTCCGATTCAGACGTAGACGTGCCACCTGTTATTCCTTGGTACAATCACCTAGACAATACTGTACTGCCTAGTTTATTCCACTTAGACGCGTAGTACACTCTGCCCAATGTAACGTGATCGCGTTCCTTCTTCCGAAGTTCACCTATCTAGTTTCAAGGCGAAATTCTCAGTTATCTGCTCCCGTGGAGCCGTAGTCCATGTCGTGTTTCATCGGGTATTACTTAGTTCCTGCTTCGGAACTTCATTCTTTCCCACAAATCTTTCTTAAAACCTGCAGCACCGAGCTTTTGATCGTTGCCAGCCCTCCTTGTCTCCACTGCTGTCATGGCTCCAATCCGAACTATAGAGGACCACTTCTGTAATCTCCTCTTCAGTACGTTTTGGCTCGATGTTACTCCTACCGAACCAAGTCTAACTCTTCACAGAACTGTTTAAGCATTGGCCCTACTACAAGGATTATTCCCGCTCATTACCCGAACGTCGACTCATCACTCGCATTCCTCTTGATCACGAGAGAGAAGCCTTGCTGGGCCTACTCCTTCAGCACTCCTTCCTTAGTCAACATATATCCCTTTACTGGGGTTTTGTTGCGTGTTTCGATATTCGGCAAGCCCCCATCTACTTTTATCATGATCTTCTCTCCAACAACCCTCCCTACGAGGCTCAGGCTATCATTGACATGGTCACCGAGGCCATTGCACGAGTCGGGTTCTTACATTCCCACACTGCGTTCCTTCCTGGCACTGTCGATGCTTGGATTGACTTGGTCATTGGTTGCATGGAGGATCCTCCTCCTTCAAAGTTAGAACCCCAACGCCTCTTCTTCTTCGAGTACCACCCTCTTATGGGTCGCTGGGTTACTCGTCCTTTCTACCACTACATTCCCATTCTCCACGAAGAGTTCTATCTCGACGAGCTGAACCGAGCTGAATCTCCTTCCCTCTGGGACTACCAACGGGAAGACTCCGAGCTGGACAACTACTTTGGATGGGACGAAGTGACCATTAATAACATGTGGGAGTAGATCATTCCTCAGGTATCTTCTTCCGAAGCTCCATTCTGGTATTTATACTGACCATCTTCGTACAGCTCATACAATCCCTTCGTAGACGTTCATTCCTTTGTCAAGAAGCTGCCCTAGTCCATCATCGTAGATTAGAGAATTGGTTATAAGGTAGAGTACTTGTACCTCTGAATTTATTACCAACTCTCTTCTTCAATTATCGTTCTGAGCTGAGTTCCTTTCAGTGTTCTTCTTAGCTAGTCCGCCTGCCATTCTCTGCTTCCGAAGTGCGTATTTCCACTGAATCTCTCATCTGGATGTCTCCGAACCAGGAAACCGTTCCCTTGAATGATGACTACAGACCGAGTGCAAGCTTCCGAAGTTACTCTTCAGCATGCTATTCCCCTACAGTTTTCGGAGAAGTAGGTGTTCGTACTTCTGAAGCACCTTATACACTTGTCTGAGCCTATTACTAGCCGTTCGGGACTTACGCTAGTACTTGTGTCCCTAGTGTTCTAATTCACACTTATTAAGCGCAAAATCACTTAAAATTATGGTTCGGAGGCTGCTTTTATTAGCAAGCACTACACCGGTTCCCCTCTCTTCATCATTCCCATCATTTCCTTCCTCATCCTTGTTCTTTCACATTGTCTTCACAACCCATCTTACCCATTGTTTCCTGTGTTCCCTTTGTTCTTTTATATACAACAGTTACTCGTTCCGGACTCGTTCTTGTTCCATACCTGGACTACTATTGTTCTTTACTTGTTCCCTATTATCTTTTATTATTCTCGCACGACTCATACCCCAGCATATAAGCTAGACAGTTTACACCTGGTCCCTCATCTTGACCTCTTGTCATTGGGACCAGGTGAGTAGCTAACTTCGTTTCTCTTTACCTTCAATATATCTAACTTGTCATTGGGACCAGTCCTTTGACCTGCTCTTGCTCTCTGCTCGTTGTCTCTGTCCTCTCCGTCATTGTCTCTGCTAGACAACTCCTGTTGCTGCCGCTTCTGCATCCAAGTCTTAGCGTCTAGCGCTTTAGGACAGTCATCAGACTTCTTAATAGTTGGGAACAGTGTCTTTGGCAATCATCAAAGCAGAAGGTTCGCTGCAGTGCTATTGCCTCCAGTTTGTTGAAGGCTCATTGTACCTCCTTTGGATGGGGCTTGGCTGTATCACTCTGTCCACAGTATTGAGTTTTGCCTTGCTGGCTGAAACTCCCCATCCAACTCAGAGCCCTCCCCCAAGATGTATGTAGCCTACTGTTAACATCTGGGATCAGTATTGCTCCTTCACTTTTCAAACTCTTGGAATATCTTCTTGACCAATGGCATAGTGAAATAAGCTGGCACTGGATTGAACCATGCCATGATATAGTGGGCAAAGTTTGTTAAACTGATAAATGCCTTTCCCACTGTAAAATATACACTTTTCTATGTCAGTGATGTATATGCTAAACAACTGACATGGCTCTTCAAGTTTGACAGTTTAACAGTGTGAACAGGTTGACCTTGTCAAGAATGAGCCTAGGGTCTAGAGGCCTCTCAGGCCACCTCTTCTAGGTCAGGGGATCAATGGTAGAAGGTCTGGCATTGTGCAGGACATCATACACTGTGGGGTGTACAGATGAAGTGCACAAGCTGGGGAACTATCTACAGGTGTCCATGAGTATATATAACAATGGTACACCATACTGTGTCATCGGAACAAATCCAAGTAAGAAATAATGAAAGAACAATGTGGAACATCAAAGAATATCAAAGGAGTCAGGTAGAAAATCATAGAACAATCAGCAGTATCATGATGGAAATCATATGGAATGATGAACACTGTCCTAAAGCGCTAGACACTAAGACTTTGGGTATAGAACAACAGCGGCAGAAGTTGGCTAGCAGAGACGACGACGGAGATGACAGAGACAGAGAGCAGAGATCAAGAGCAGATAAAGAACTGGTCCCAACGACAAGTTAGATACATTGCAGATAAAGGGAAAGACAGAAGTAACTACTCACCTGGTCCCAATGACAAGAGGTCAAGATGAGGGACCAGGTGTAAACTACGTAGCTTATATACCAGAATATGGGTTGTGCAAGAATAAAGAAAGAGAATAGGGAACAAGGGAATAACAATAGTAGTCCAGGTATGGAACAAGAACGAGTAACTGTTGTATGTACAAGAACAAAGAGAGTGATGGGAACAATAGATGTAATCAGTTGTGAAGATGATGTGAAAGAACACGGAGAACAAAGGGAACAATAGATGGGATCAGTTGTGAAGACAATCTGAAAGAACATGGATGAGGAAGGAAATGATGGGGGTGATATGGAAAGGGGAACTGAGTATCTGGTAAGCATCAAAGTATCAAACAGGCGTTAAAAGGGGAATGGGCGCTAAGAAGAGGAATGTTACGAATTGCCCCACTGTTCCTCCTGTTTCCTTGGTCCCCGGATTATTTCCCTTGACTTCCCTTTGATTCCACTTCATTCCATGTCCCTAGTATCGCATTATGACTCCCTTGATGTTGCAGACCATTCCAGATCATTCCATACCTTGGGTTCATCATTCCATATGATTCCTATCATGATATTGCTGTACTTGACATCCCTTGATTGTTCATCAGATTCTACCTCTCCCCTTTGATGTTCCACATTGTTCTTCATTGTTCTTTCATCTTACTATACTAGGATAGGTTTCCATGACTCAGAATGCTGTACCATTGTCATATATACTCATGGACACCTGTAGATAGTTCCCCAGCTTGTCCACTTCGTCTCTACACCCAGTGCACTGTGTTAGATGTTCTGCACAATGCAAGACCTTCTCCCTTCGACTTCTTGACCCCAGATGAGGTGGCCTGAGAGGCTTTAGACCTTAGGCTAGTTCCTGACAAGGAAAAGATAGGGGAAAAGCGGCACTTCATGACAAACACAAGATATGGAATAGTCTGGAACATCAAGGAAGTCATAATGTGGTACTAGGGACATGGAACAAAGTAGAATGAGGGGTAGATCAAGGAAAATGATCAGAGGACCAAGGAAACAGGAGGAAAAGTGAGGCAATTGGTAACAGACATCACAATGGAGTTCTTGAGATGGAACGGAAAATGGTTGAAACATGGATTCTCAAGGCCCCACTCAACAGTTACACTTACAAATCCCTTCTGAGTGTGTTGTTAAACCAATTCACTTGGAGAGTCAGTAGTCTTGAGCTTTGCAAATTGTAGCTTCTGTTTTGTTCAACAGTTCAATACTTATGTACCAGTTGTTCAATGAAAGTCTCTGATGATTTATGCCCTGACTGGGATGGTTCATATTTGCTGCCTCAAATCTGTGGGCTTTGTCCACTCCTTTGCTGTTAGAAATTGTCAACTCTACCTTCAAGACAATCAACAGGTCGAGACTTCAAGTTAATGAGCTTTTTGGCAAAGGTTGGGATTAGATGGGCAAAACCTTGGTGTTCAACTTCTTTGACTAATGGCTTTAATTCTATCTATTTAGGTGGCTACTACAATGTATGGGGCACAACTGTTAACTTAAATTGTGTCCAAACAACTATAGCAGAGATATTGGTATGGGGTAACTGGTAGGGTTAGGTGAAAGGGTAGGGATTCGGTGATGCGAGGGAAATTGGGGGCAATCGGGCATAGTCTGAGGTTGGGATTGGTAGTTATAAGGGTCAGCAGTTAAGGGTCAGCAGTCAAGGGTTCAATGGGGAATCAAAACATTAGGGTGTAGACGTCACAAGGATGGATTGGGAAAGTTCACGAGGGGTTCAGGTTAGGTCTTAGGGGGGGGTTCACATGAGTTGTAACAGTAATTAGCTCAATACAATAGGTTTATTGGGCTGTTAATGCTATGAGTTTTCAAGAAAAGAAGAGAAGATGTGGAATTTCAATCAAGCAAAGGCAAAGGTAAGTTCTAGGGCAAAATATTAGGCTGGCCTTCTTCAAGTTGGAGGCCAGTTTTTATACTCTAAGGTCTATCTATCAAGTCACTACTCTAGTCAGGTAAGTGAGTCATTTTTCTACTGGATTGATTTGGTCTACTCCATAATGATTCTATCTAGAGACATTGGGAGCATTGGGTACGGTTGTGAGATGGCAAAAAGATGAGTTATGAGGTTGGCAGGGCATGTTCTAAGGAGCGGGGAGTCAACAGAGAAAGTCCTGAGTCAGGGCATAGGGTGGGGTGTTATCCCCGCAGCAATACTTGTTGGGTTTATCTCAGTGTTAGTTTGGATCATATGTTGGGTTGGGGTTTTTATTCTAGCCAAGACACGTCAGTTATCTGGCAGGCCGTATTTGGGATGGTGGACTCAAATATCGAGTCAAGATCTTTATCCTGACTCGAAAAGCATGTTTCTGAGAGTGACAGGTGTGTGATTCGACCTTTGGGACTGTTTGTCCCCGGCGGAATGTGATGATTAAGTTTTGATATGCATGGGTGATTTATTCCTTTGCTGAACATTCACCAGATCGGGTTTTTTGGTTCAAGACTCCAAGGTGAGTGCATTCGGTCCAAGCTTTTGGCATTTGACTGGGCACTTGAGTCGTAACTACTGCCTCCAACCCAGAACCCCAGGCCTCCTCTGGCCTCTTGCCTCTTGCTCATACCCAATCTACACTGGAGGTCTTGAAAAGTGTGTGTCTGGTAGGCTGATACAAGTCCTAAAGCACTGAACGCTGAGACTTTGTATACAGAGACGACAGCAGTAGAAGTCGTCTAATGGAGATGACCACAGAGAGAGCAGAGAGCAAGAGCAGATAAAAGAACTGGTCCCAATGACAAGTTAGATACTTTGCAGATAAAGGGAAAGAAAGAAGTACTACTCACCTGGTCCCAATGACAAGAAGTCAAGGTCAGGGACCAGGTGTAAACCACTTAGCTTTTATACCCACTCATTGATCTGTGATATGAGTTGTGAACAAGTAGAGAAAGATAATAAGAAACAATAGGAAAACAATAGTAACCAAGGTATAAGACAATAATAAGTCTGGAACAAGTAACTGATGAGTGGAAAAGGATAATAAGAAAAATTGAATGAATAAGTTGTGAGGGCAATGTGAAAGACAATGGTGTGGGAGGAAGTGATGTGGGAAAGGGGAAACAGGCTTCTGGTAGGCGTCAATGTAACAAATGGGTGTCAAAAGAGGAATGGGCGCTAAGAAAGGAAAAGATAAGGGAAAAGCGGCACTTCGTGACAATACAAGGAAGTCTCACTCAGGCTCTATAAGGGTGCCACACTTATATTAGGGTGAATCCAGAGATCAGAGCCATACTGCAAAGATCTCAGGGTTTTAGAAATCCTATCAGTAAGTAGAAAAATTCCTTGAGCTTGAAATTTATATGTGTACTCAACTCACAACATCCCTTAGACTCCCAACCACTGACAAATGTCCTCTTGATCATTTCTTGAGCTTAGAATTTTGATGGTGTTGGAGAGAGGAGCTGTTGTGGGAGGGGAGGAACAGAAGTCTAAGGTTCAAGGGTGAGTGTGGCATGTGCTATGATCAGTGCCAAAGACAAGGGTGAATTGATCTGTCATGAAGTGCTCCTTTCTCCCTATCTTTTCCTTTCTTAGCACCCATTCCCCTTTCAGCACCCATTTGTTACTTCAACACCTACCAGACATCTGTTTCCCCTATCATTTCCTTCCTCATTTTTGTTCTTTTACACCACCCTCACTACTTATTCATTCACCTGCTCTGATTGTTCTTTTCCACTCATCAGTTACTTGTTCCAGACTAGTTATTGTTTCATACCTGACTACTAGTGTTTTCTTATTGTTTCGTATTGTCTTTCCCTACTAGTCCACAACTCATATCTCAGAACTGGTCTGATTGGGTAGATAAGCTAGGTAGTTTACACCTGGTCCCTCATCTTGACCTCTTGTTGTTGGGACCAGGTGAGTAGTTACTTCTGTTTCTCCCTTTACCTGCAATGTATCCTACTTGTTGTTCAGACCAGTTCTCTTACCTTCTCTTGCTTTTCACTCGCTGCCTCTGCTTTCTCTCTGTTGTCATTCCTGCTAGACCACTTCTACCATTGCCGTCTCCATATCTGAAGTCTCAGCATTTAGCGCTTTAGGACAAACACCTTGTCCTTTCACCACCACCATCTCCTGTCTCTCAACGCACAATTTTATGCACTTCTGTGGGAAGGGCAGTCTCAGGAGCTACAGGTGTGATTTGAGATGGTTTTGCCCTCCATTTTGATTTGGGTCCTCCCAGTCTCGTTGTCATATGATCAACTCATGAGCTTCATGCTCGCCTTCATTCAACCAGTACCCTCGTCAGGCAAGGAGATATATATGCCCATCTGAACTTGGGCCATATTCTACATTATTGACTCTTTAGTAGGATTGAGATGCTGAGGTGCAATCAGGCAGTTTGAAAATGTGTTGAAGCCTTTCAATCGGTGCCAGCAACAAACAAGATTTTCTAGAATTCGGAGAATGTTTGGAGGAATCCCTCGGCATTTTGATGACAGCGTACATTTTCTCTCGAAGGCTGAACAGCCACCGGCTTCTGATAAAACCGTTAAACCGTTCAAAGGAAGCTCGTGATGATCAGACTGACTTCTCGACAGGTGTGTTTGTTAAACGTGTCCGGGTCCTGCAATTCACGTCTATTGTAGACGCTATTTGACCATATGATCAACTGTTTAACCATGTTCAACTGACTTTTTTTGCCCACTTTGTAATGCACATACACTCTTTCCTCGTACTGTATGTACTTGTCAGTTTGTACTCTAGATATTGTGAAAGGCCACTTTTTGAAAATCATGAACAGTTTACGGCGATGAACCGTTCAACGAGCTTTACCCATCTTAAGTATTGAACAAAGCTCGTCCCATTGTTGTGCCGTAAAAGCAATATCTTGAGACTGTTTACGAGACGTACTCTATGTTAGCCAATAATCAACGCCAATTTGCCTCTGAGTACGTTGGGGGCATATGCATGACGCTTCCACTGTCGGAAAGCGTATCGGTCGGTGATATGAGCAGCCCAAGTTCGGCTTTCTCGTGACTGTGAACAACCATCCTTCTCTCTCCATGCAGTTGGGCGTTGTTCTGCATATCCGTCCCCGAAAGGTTGAGACGTCGTTCGACCTCTTTTTGTCGTGGTCGTTGCTCCAATACCGATATCTCCCCAGGTGGCGGATAGGGGGTTAAAGACGCTGGACGGGTTGAAGCTTCCTCGATAGTGAATATAGTGCGTATCTGGCGTTGGGATTGCTTCCGTCGCCTCCACACAAAAATGGCGCTGGTGGCTATGATGCTAATGAGACTTGCCAGCCCAGTACTTAGGCCTACGATCAAGGCAAGGTTAGAGCGGTCCGTCGTTGATTGAGGATTTCTGATCATGAGTGTGGGGGTTAACTGTCATCATGCAGAAGTTTTGTTAGATCAATTGGCAACCTACCCTTCTAGTTTGGGCGTGGGTGGACTATTGTCACTGGCGGTCCGTATGGAGCTGGACGAGGTCGACGTATTAGTAGTTGAAACAGCTTTTTGCTTCACAAGGAACGCAGGAGATTCATTTATAAGCGACAGGCTTTCTAAATCTTTCAAATCCAAGACATCTCGACTATCGGCGAGAGGTTGGGTGAAATTTCTGCATAATTCGCTGATTAGCTTCCGAGAACACAGGCATTTCAAAATGTTCAGTTACCCATATGCACACACAAAATGCGTCCTAAAGGCTGTCAGATCACTAGCTTTCCCACAGGGCTGTTCACGTACTGTGAATGAACTGGCCGGAGCAAAACGCTTCCGGAAACGCTGTTATTTTGCTTGCTTGGGCTGGTGACGATGATCATATCTTCAATGACGCGGTCTACGTTGGCTCCCAGCTGGGTGATTATATTCGTTTGTGGGCAGTGATAGTTGTCGCCGGGCGGGAATATGAGAAGAGCCGCAAAAGAGACTGTGGGGTTGGTCGTGTTGAATTCGGAAAAAGTGGCATTCCACTGAAATGTGATGTTAACCCCTTGGCCGGTCGTGTTGTCGGGGGGAACAGTAAAGGTGAGACCACGACACGAGTCGAACAACAGAGTGTAACAAATAATGCTATCGAGCTATACTTGAGTTTTCCGAGCATTGCAAAGTTCGAGTCTTGACGCTCACCAAGGAACGGACTTGATCATGCCAGCCTGCTGGTATGAGGTGGGCTGAAGGGAGGGAGGTGACAGTAGAGAGGGAGACGTGCGTCAACACCCATTAAAAGATGCTACTGCTGAATGTTTACAAGCAATGTTTATCACGATATCATCCTGCGCTGATGGTGTATGAGTGATAATCATGTCTTCTCAGAATTACCCTTGCGAATGGCCTCTGACACTTCGAGAAGAGATACTGTGTTTCGTGACAAATCGGTCTGTTGATCTCCTACGAACAAGCTCGTCCACATTACTTCTCTATCATTTTACTGCCCCCCAGGTGATCGACAGATGCGTGAAAAGTTCGTCTCCTTCGCCAAGGAAAAGTTTCGTCAAACTTGATTTGATATCTCGCGGACCATGCTGTGCCTGCAGTACTGGCTCCAATGGAGGGATAATCATTGATGATGATAGCTCTTCTGCATCGTTTCGGTAACCGTAATCTCACATACTTTTACAATTGCAGCAAAACCACCCTTGAGGGCGATCTGGTTTGAGGCATCAGTGGGTCCCATTTCACTGCGAATAACATGACGATAGGGAGCTTGCTACGCGTATTAGTGTCCCGAATCATATCTGTGGCTGTCCTGACTTTCCCGAAAACGGCTCAACCGTTGTGGCTTGCCCGCAATAATGAGTTCTCTGTCCCACTCAAAGCGCTCTATGTCGACAATGGAGATATTCGCCTCATTCAGGAACACTGCAAACATTATTCAAACGCGTATCAGCCTCATCAACGTACAAATAGATCATGTGGTTACCAGCTGTCAACGAAAATTTGCCTCTGAGTACGATGGAGGCATCTGTTCAACACTCGCGCCCTCGTGGTGTGTGCTGGTGGGTGATGCGAGCAGCCGAAGTCCGCCGTCCTCGTCGTTGACAGCCACCCTTCTCTCTTTACGGGTTTCTACATCGATCGGGATACCTGTATCCGGATCGTTGAGACGTCGTTCGACCCCCTTCTGTCGTGGCTCTGCCACCGAAATCTCCCCAGGGGCTGGATAAGGGGTTAAGGATGCTGGACGGGTTGAGGCTTCCTCAATGGTAGATATGGGGCGTATTTGGCGTTGGGACCGCTTCCGTCGCCTCCACACGAAAATGGCACTGGTGGCTAAGATACTAGCGAGACTTGCCAGCGCAGTACTTAGGCCTACGATCAAGGCAAGGTTAGAGCGATCCATATTTGATTGAGAGTTCCTGTTGTGAGTGTGGGGTCAACCGTCATGATGCAGGAGTTTTGCTCGATCGGTTGATAACCTACCCTTCTGGTTCACCCGTAGGTGGGCCATCGACTTCGGTGGGTGACATGATGGTCGATGTAGACAGGCTTAGGGTCCTTGCAGCCGTTGTAAAAAAGAACCAGATGCAGGAGATACAAAAAATGCAGGAGATTCAACCATGAGTGATAAGTTTTCCACAATTTGCAAATCAAAGCCATCTCGACTAGGAAGGGGTTGAGTGGGATTTCTGGGCATCTCGTTGATGAACTTCTAAGAACACAGGCATTTCAAAAGTTTCATTTACCCATATGCGCATACAAAATGTTCCCTAAAAAGCTGTCAGTTCACTTGCTTTCCTCCCGGCCTGTTCACGTACTGTGAATGAATTGGCAGAAGCAAAACGCTTCCGGAGCCACTGTTGTTTCGCCTGTCTGATTGGCTGGTGGGTGAACTATCTTCAATAACATTCGTCACGTTTCCGTCCTTCGCAATGGCTTTGAGCTCGGTAATTATGTTCGATTTTGGGCAGTGATACCCATTGCCAGGTGGTTTTATGAGAAGGGCGACGAACGAAGCGTTGGTGATAATCATCTTGAAATCGGAGAGAGTGGCATTCCACCGAAATGTGATGGTATTGCGTTGGGTAGCTTTGGCGGGGACGGTAAAGTTGAGACCGCGACACGAGTCGACCAGCAGAGCCAAGAAGAAAATGCTATCGAGTCATTGTCATAAGTATTACGAGTAACGGAGAAAGATTTGAGTCTCAACGCTCACCAAAGAACCAGCTTCATCAAGCCAGCCTGCTGGTATAAGAGTGGGTCGAGGGGAAAGAAGCGAAGGCGTATAAACCACCCACCTTTCATATAAGGGCATTGATTATCATGATGTCGCTGTGACCTGATGATCATGCATTTTCGCGATCCCAGGTATCGAGTAGCTAGCTTGTGAACGGTATGCTGGTATCGTCGTACAGATCTGAGTGATGGCGATGGGAGAGCATCAGGTAGTATCTGGAGGGTGTTAGATGGAGTAGGAGGCACACTGTCGGTTTGCTGTCGGTATGTCCGGATCTCCATGCTAAAGAGCGCACCACGGAAGGTTTAAGCGAGTCAAACTTATATGCACTGGGCACTGAGCACGATCGACCTACCGCAAGCCATCAGGTATAGATGTGGAAGTTCCTGGACATCATGGAAGAGGCTTGACAGCTGTTTGCATGTTCGTAGCACATCCTGGGCGCGCGAGCCCTCGATGACTCAGCTATATAATTTGCACGTTCTGCAATACAATTTGTGGGGTGGGCCTATGTATCTCAGCTTGCTCGTCATACACGGACTGCCGACAGGTCTAGGTGGCTCTTGATTTTGTATAGCTGGAGCAAATTTGTAATCTGAGGCTCGCGCGCCCAAAATGTGCTACGAACATGCAAACAGCTGGAAACTCCGTACAACTCCGACGGCGAGAGAAGCATAACGTGGGGGCTATGCAAGGATGGGCTCGGTCCTTCGGATGTACATCGGATTGTTTAGATTCGTAGAAGTATGATGTCATAACCGAACGTAATAAGTAAAGGCGCGCCGACTCCTCACCAATACGCCCTCTCAAGTCACCTCTCGTTGGACGCCTTCACTCTGGTCACGGACTGGGATCAGAGTCTGTCACTTCATCGCCCAAGAAGGTTATATTTGACGATGTGATCGGGCATACTATTCCCTCCCGTTCCACCACTGTTGTTTCCAAACCTTCTGCGAGCATCCGAACCAACTACAACACTGAGACTCAACCAAACGGAGATATATGGCTGATCATTGCGTCGGGACTTGACCGTCTCATTGGCTACAAGTGGGGCAATAATTCGTGCTGGATGGATACTCCATTGGAGAACTTCTTCTGGACAACAACCCGGACGCTGAAGTCTACCGAGAACTTTGTGGCAATGGAAGGAGGATCAGACCTTGGTATTACGAATATTTTTCGCCCTCCAATGCCCGAAAACACCAGCTATTGAGCAACACATCGAACGACACAATGGCCATCGAGTTATCATCCACCAAACAAGCTCTCCGAGAGTATCTTGTTCTGGAGCACAACGGTGAACCCAAGTACTGGACAAACTTCTGGACGTTAAACAGCTCGGATAATAATCTTGGATGGCTGGGTGCTGCACTCGATTACATTCCCCATAAGCTTGCCAATCAACCACTCTCACCTGCTCAAGTTGCGCTGCAACATCACTTCTGTATATGGGTTCTCCAATACTGTTTTTGCTCGAGGAGTGACCCCATTCCAGACGACCAGGCCTCTCAATCATGGGGGCATTACTCTGTTCATTTCCATTTCCCGCCAGTATCCTATCCCCAACCTCTACATTCGTGATCACCAGCGCTACCGAGGTGATTATCAACGATATCTCTGTGCCCGTATGGAGGTTGGTGGAGTTGGAACGCCAATTGGCTGCTGGCGATCCGTTGATGGGAATTCAATGTGTACCGGGGATGACGGAGACTCCCAGTCCTTTGAGCCCATTGTTTCCCTTCCACAGATTCTCATTTCACGTGTGAATACCAACGACACAACCACCATAGAATCCGAGGGAGCTAAGTGGAACTTTCCACTTCTCGTTTACCGTGTCATCCATATTCCTCCAACGTACTCGGAGGCAAATTCTCGTCGATGATAGCCTGGCATATGATTAGTCCTGTAGCACTTCAGTGTTTCCGAAGGAAGGAGTTCGAGAAACAAGGCTATATCCCTATTATGCGATGGGCGTTCGGTATTCCCCAGAGTCGAATGAATATTTGATCACCAAAGACCATTGAACTAGAGGGCTCAATGTCGCCACCGGAGCGAATCAGGCGGCGTAAGACCGAAATCAGGCAATGTATTTCACATCGGCGATTGCCGAAGGTGGCCCCGTGCATCTATTGTACCCGTCCCGGCAGAAGAGGGTCTGTCGACAGTCGTCATTCCAACTGAGCAGTGAGATTATACCGTAGCGCCTACTCTATCGACGAG
Source organism: Marasmius sp. AFHP31 (assembly GCA_024721195.1). NCBI lineage: Eukaryota > Fungi > Basidiomycota > Agaricomycetes > Agaricales > Marasmiaceae > Marasmius > Marasmius sp. AFHP31. Next base: position 23,792 of record JANHQD010002647.1, read on the forward strand.
TCTGATTACAGTCAAGTATCCCGCACTTTGACTTCTGCCCAGCATTGAACAGCTCTCATTCTAGAGATGATCCCTTTCCCATAGATGCAACCTGTCCATACAACGTCGCGATCGCGCGGGTCATTGGCCATCGTATAGGTAGCGCATGCTGAGAAACCATCTTTGACCGCAGCTTCGAGATATTTTGATCAACATTTCAGTTCTGGGTGGCACTCACATAGTGATATCATGATCATCAACGCCCTCTTAAGGACGGTAATAGTACATTCGAATATAAGTTGATACCGTTGATCACTGATTTTAATTCTCTCCCCTCAAGCTACACTCATACCAGCAGGCTGGTATGATGAGTCTCCGGTAAGTATCAAGACTCGAACGTTTTGCAACGCCCGGAATGCTTATGTCAACGACTGGGCAGCACTTTTCTCCTCACTCAGCTGATTGTTTTGTGTCGCGGCTTCAATTTCACCCTCTCACCAGGGTCGATTGTTGAAAATCAGGCTTCAACATTCACATGGCACGCAAACCTCTCAGATTTCACTGCGAACTCGAGCACTACAGATTTTTTCGTCATTCTTCTCATCAAGCCATCGAACGGGTTCCATTGCCCGGATAAAGATGTACGCAATCGACTGGGATCAAACTCCAAGAAAGTGGTGGAAGATTATGGTATTCTACGAATACCAGTCTTCCAGAACGACAGCCTTTCCGGTCCGATTTTACTTCAGCCTCGGGAATCAGGGTGCGTTGGGAGGATCATGTGACTGCGTTGACCTGACCCCTTCATCTAGCGCCCATTGTGTGTGTGCATATGGGTATCGCGCACCTGAAGTGTATGTTTCTGGAAGCTAATAAACCGATCTTGTAGGAACGCCACTGAGTTGAATCAGGAAGACAACATTAGTGGCTTAAGGTTAGGTTGCCGTCATCAGGTCTTGTGAATACTTAACAAAACATTTTCACCGGTCGCGTAGACGCTTAGACTCTAGCTTTTTCGAGTTCTTGTCATTCCAAGCCGAGTCATCTGTGTTCGACGTATCTCCAGCCCGGGCCGTCGAGCCCGAGCAGACTCCCGCCAATTCGTCGAACGGAAACGGGTAAGTCATAACACTCCTAACAAAAAGCCCACTGAGGATACCGCAGTGGAGGGAGCTCCGGGAAGAAGAGAGGTGACACTGGCCCCATTGTTGGAGGTATAGCAGGGGGCATAGCCGCTGTGTCCATTCTCGTATCTGTGTTCTTCTATCGAAGATTCAGATACCAGAAGAAGCTCAACCAATCTCACAAGAAGCACCAGCTCCTTCATCAAGCTTCCACATGCCCTTCGTGCACAATCGAAGACGCCTCGACCCGTCCAGCGTCTTTAACTCCTTATCCGCCCCTTGGAGAGATTTCGGTGGCGGAGTCACGACAACGACAGAAGGGGGTTGTCCGACATCTCAACAACTTTCCGGAGCTAGGTATCGCAATTGATGTAGAAGCCCGTAAAGAGAGAAGGGCGGTTTTCAATCACGAGGACGGCGGACCTCGGCTGCTCGCATCGCCCACCAGCACACACCCAGGGAGGTTGAGTGTTATTGAGATGCCTCCCACGTACTCAGAGGCAAATCTTCGTTGATAACTGGTTGCCACACTATCCATTTTGTCCACGATCAGTTCCGTTACGTAGACTTGAATGACACCGACCGTGTATATGTAAGGCATATCGGAAATGAAGAGGCAGCTTTTAACAATTCAGGGTAGAAATGGAGCTCTTCAACTCGGATGGAGAGTCTATGAATAGGTGATCGACGGTGATTAGCGCGAGACAGAGGAACCATCATAGTGGTTTAGCCATAACGGGCGAGCGCTTATTCAAAGAAGGCCAAATAAACCATGAATAGACTCGGGGCTTTAGCATGCGTGAGTAACCACTAAGATCAATTTGGCAAGCGCCATAGTTTCGTTGGTCAGCTATTCCTGTCTCAGCGGGACTCCCTCAGTCAACGGTCGTTGGTCCCGCATGAACAGTGAGGTGAGATATTAGGCGTACCTCGTTAGCAATAGATCCGGTGCTACATCACTGCTGCCTGCCTTGTGACGTTGGTATCGCAAGGTCAAAATTGGCTTCTCCGAGTGGCTCCTAGTGGGAACCATCTTTCATGACTGTTTCAGGCAAACCTGATTATCAGTAATGGAATAGCACCACAGGGTTGATATGATGAACAATGCCCTCCAAGGAACGGTGAGTTGCTTCAAATAGAAGAGGCATGTCTCCGATCTCACCTTTTCCCCCTCAACATTTTCCCCATATCAGCAGGCTGGCATAATGAATCTCCCCATTCGGTGAGTATTAAGACTCAGTTTTCGGTGTTGCTCGGATAGCTTATGTCAATGGTTGGGTAGCACTTTCCTCTTTACTCTGCTGATCGTCTTGTGTTGCGGCTTTCAGTTTACCGTCCCAGCCCGAGACTCCGTTGTGAAGAACCAGGCTTCAACATTTCAATGGAGTGCAGACTTCATGGATTTTAACACGACTACTACAAGTTTATTTGTAGTTTATCTCATCAAACCATCGGTTGGATTCCACTGTCCGGTCACGGATGTAGCCAATGGATTGGGAGCCAACTACGGGAACCTCGTGAAATACTCTCGCGAACTACAAAAACCAGTATCTCAGAGCAATTGCTCCGGAGATCTTATAATTCTTCCAAAAAGCTCAGGGTGTGTAGGCACTTGTCGAGGTTACCTTTTTACTCAATCTTTACGTGACGATCTTTCTAGCATCCATTTTGTTTGTGCATACGGGTAATATGAGCATGGAGTATTCATGTTCTCCGACGCTGATAAGCAAACTGTATAGAAATTACCCTAATTTCAACGGCGGACACGGGACTGGAGGTGATGGTATCAAGTCAGTGCTTTTGTCTTAGGCTTTTGGGATCACATGTGACCGAGTTTCTTCTCCTTTAGAAAAGGGGATCTGCGAGGATTCCAAAAACTGTCGTTCATGGCCGAGTCACAATCGTTCAACGTATCGGCTCCGAACCGTTCATTTCCATCGATGTTACCGGCGACTCCCGCCACATCCTCATCTGGGACTGAAGTCGAAGGATGTAAACACAGGCAAGTAGCGACAGTTTCGCTGAACATTCGGCTGACAGGATCCCGCATCAGAGATTGCCAAAAGAGTAATACCGCAGCAATTGTGGGAGGTATTGCCGGAGGAATAGCTGTCGTATGCGTACTCGTAGCTGTGTTTTTCTACCGACGATTCCGATACCAGAAGAAGCTCAACCAATTCCACAAGGAACACCAGCTCCTCCATCAAACCCCTCCTGATTCCCTCCTTGCCTCGACATTTGTCCGTCCCAACCGTCATGGTGCTGCTTCACCCCCTCTTGGAGGTCGTTGTAGCCCCGTATCTCCGACAACAACTCGGCGAACGTCCCATGTTGCTCTTGGAATGGAACAATGCAGAAGAACTCTCATTACCCCTCCGTCGTGTCTTCGCCATCGTCCGATTCGGTTTCTCTTCCACACGAGCCAGCACTGAGAGCACAGCACGGATACAGGGCCAATCCTTCGAATCTTTGATGGAGTGTACTACATGACGGTGACGGAGTTTCGGTGTATCCGAGGCCGATCACCCAGGGGCAGTGAGAATGAAATGACGGAGAAGTGATGTGGGCGTGGTTGTACTTCGGAGGCCAACGAGCTAGTTTATATGGCTATTTTATGGTAATCGACGCCAGCTTACCTTAACTATGGGCCGCGATCCTTAGGAAACCTTAACTTACCTTAACTTAACTCCACAGAAGCCCATTTGAGTGGTATGACTGTAGATTTCACAAATTAAATAATTATTTTTGTATTCTAGATAAGTGTGCATTATACAGGGGGGGTCTGGGGGGCATGCCCCCCAGTTTAGGGGTTAGGCTTAGGGGTTAGGTTTAGTGGTTGGGCGTAGTGGTTAGGCTTTGGCTTAGGGATTAGGGTATGGGATAAGAGGATCAGAATAGTGGGGGTCTGGGGGGGCACCCCCCAGTTTAGGGGTTAGGCTTAGGGTTGGATTTAGAGCTCTAAAAGCTCCTAAAAGTGAGTTAATTTTAAGTTAAGTTAAGTTAAGTTAAGTTAAGGTTTCCTCAGGGCGGCGGCCCAGAGTTACGTTAAGCTAACAGTCCAGTAGATTTTATATCCTATTAGCGCCTTTGACATGCCTCTCTAGTCGCACCCTCTGATTGCTGAATACCAAATTTAGTGGTCCCCTATGACGATTCTTCCGTATCGGTGTTGCAATAAGGGCGAGCTGTCGATTGGATGGTGATTTAAGCGGGGTGTGTTGCATACCTCCGAGGGGCTAATAGAATAGTCATTTGCATGGGATGACTGCAACTGAAGAAAGTACATACCACATCACT